>PYSQ01000104.1:0-42177 GCA_003049435.1 Nakataea oryzae | reverse complement strand
AGCTTGGCCCGTACGCCCGGCCCGCCGCCCCCGCCGCCGTGGCTACCTCCGGGATCAAGCCGCAGCCGCAGCCGCGGCCGCGCCATCGCCACCGCCACCGCCACCAGTACTGCAACGGCTTCCTTCCACCCGCTACTGGTGCCGGCTTCTACGGCGCGGGACGCATGACCCCCTTCAACGAGTCCTCCTCTCGTGCCAACTTGGGGTTGGATTTGTAGTTTTTTTTTTATGTCCTAAGTTTGTTCTCCTTGAGTCATGACAAGACAGGTGGGGTATTTGGCAAGTCGAAAAATCGCTTTGGCCCAGAAAAGTTGCTGACGATAAGAGGTGCAGGAGGCAAGTCGCCGAGGAGCCTTGTTGAATTTTTTTACTTGTTTTTTTGAGCTGGGAAATTTGCGGCGCGACTTCTTGTGGTTGCCTCGTTTCATCGGTATTGTGGGCTGAGGCCATAGTGTGTCTAACATGGGCGCGTCTTTTTCGCATATTCTCTAGATGAGTTGATAAGCATTTGGAATGCTGGGGTAGGCTACATTGGGAAGCAAGAGATGTGACGGCCTTTTTTTCTTTTCAGTCTCCGATTTGGGATTCGATCTCGAGTCTTGCCTTTAGCCTTTTTTTTCTTTTTTTTTTTTTAAAAAAAAAGTGGCTTCATCCGTTAAGGAGTATTACAGAAATCCAACGCAGGATACACGTTGGTTTCCAGGCGAACTGGACATTTAGGGGAATTGTGTATCATCCACAGGTCTAGCCGCATGCTCTTCTTGATTCTAAAGTGATGGTTATGTGTTCTCCAAGTAAGAGTTCAGAAGGTGATACATTATGGGAGTCCAAGAATTTGGCCCCAGAAAGAGGCGGAAATAAATCAGATGTACTACCCTTAGCGAAGGTCTATCAGAAGAGCTCGTGCAGAGCTGCCGGGCAAAGAAACAGAAAACTCGACCAAACGGGCCTCGATCAAGAGTGCGGGGAATCAAGAGCAACAAATATGCGATTCTCCTGGCTTGCATATGCAAAAGAGCAGCGGCTAGCCGCCGCTCAGGGTCCCCGATAGTGTGAAATCTGGGATGCCAAAGGTAGAATCATGACAGAAGAACGAAAGCTTGGCAGGCATGCTGCGTCCATTCTCGGTGGAATGACGATTGCACAACAGCAGGGAGAGTTTTTTTTAGGCCCCATAGGCTGGATTTTATCGTCAGCTGTGCGACCTTTTCATCTTTGGCCGTCGTCGAGAAGGGGGTGTGGGTCGTACGGGGATTGATAGCATGTTGCACGGAACGAAAAAAAAGGAGATAGGTAAAAGGCTAGCTATATCGGGGACAAGGGTTTGGTTTCTACTTACTGACGTCGCGGCTCTGGCTCTCCTTGTCATCATCCCCATCGGGGCACGAGTAGTTCGTGAGACCCACAGGCGCAGCCCGGGCGGCCTGGGAGAAGGTGGAGGTCGGTTGCTGGCGGATGACAGGCATTTCTAGCTGCCGGATATTTCCAGGGCGTGTTAGGATACCAGAGTATTTGTGTGTCTCCTTTGTGGATGTGCAACTGGACAGAAATGGATCGGGCCCAACTCACCGGTTATGGTGGTTTTGCGAGAGCTTGAAGGGCCGAGGTGGGCTCCGCGTTTGATCCGTGTAGCTTCAAAGAGCTGTTAGACAACACTCGTGGCTGTTGTTTAGAGCTCAGAGGACATATTTAAGACTGTGGAATATGTACTAGAACGAGGTTGTATTGCTTTCGGTACGTGATCAGGTTATTCGACAGATCGATGGAGGCTGCAAAGTTTGTAGGTGACGATGGTTCTTCCTCTCTCGAGACTGACCGGACATGGCCAGGAGAACCTGCCTTTTATAGACAACCACGTCAAGGGGCATCGGGCGCATAGAGTCTGTTCGGTGAGACGGCCCTGCTCAGAGATTCCCGAGGAGTCTTGCCCAGCCGCTCCCAGAGACTGCGCCGTCGTCATCATGGCCCCGGGCGCCCGGCTAGAGTTTCCAAAACCCCCAACGATAGGTGTGTAAACGGAATGGGAAAAAAAGGCGGCGGCCGGTGACGACAGCCGGTGGGGTCAAGAGCGTAATCCAGCTTTGAAAGGCAACACGCGTCGCCCGCTCGCTTAAGTCGCTTGGTCGCCATCCAGTCACATCGCAGAGAGTCCAAGGGTACAAGAGAACAACAGGATACTATCGAACATTGTTCTATTCCCGAGATAGGACCAAGAGAGGTGCACACAAGGTCGACGCCCTTTGTCTTGTGCAAGCGTAGCTAGCCCGAACCCGGCGCTTGGCGGCCAGTTACATGCGCCGGGACCCGGCAGATCCAACGCTGCTCACGTGGCGGTATGCCGGAACAGATCATGCAGTCGCTTCTTCTATGGAACACGGCAGGAAGGGACGAAGGCCCAGCTGTAGGCCGGGCTGGGCGAATAGAATCGCGTCACTTCCTCTCTTTAGCCCCTCGAGTCTGGCTCGAGTACCCTCCCGCCCCTTGCTCGACTCCCACGAGCGGTGACGGGGCTTTGGCGACACCAGATGGGGGAGCTGAGCCATACGGCCGGAGAGAAGGGCGTGCAACTCGGGCAAAACACACGTCAGGAGGGATGGGCATGGCGCCGCCGGATCTGCGTGGGTTGATGATCGAATGATGCCCCGGCGCGAGAAGATCGACGTGATTGGGCGGGCGCACAACATACGAGGACCAAGGCCAGGAAGATAGGACCGGCCGGGAGTTGGGCGACGCCAGAAAGGGGCGGGGGAGTCACAGGAGTCGCTCGTGGTAACGACCTGTCGGAGCTGGCTGGACGGTCACTGCCTGATCTTCCCTCCTTTCTCGGCTCGCATGTCCGACTGGCGAGAAAGAACTGGGGGTCGGTACTCCCCGAGGCTTACTGGCGATAATGTAAGTTGCGGCCGGAATGTCTTAGATTTGGCTAAACCATTGGTCATGGCTGTGTGTTGTTGCGGGGCCCGTGTGAGAAGAGCGAAAGCAACAGCTCGGCGCAGTTCGTTCTCTTGACCGCCTCCAATGGCCAGGCGCGCTTCGATCGCACAAGGAGGAAGCTGGGACAGTGATGGCTCGTTGTTGTTGTTGCTGGCATGCGGCCAGCTCGACAGTTCGCCAGAGGCAGGGGCAGAAAGAGAGAAAGTAAGCCACAAACGCGGCAAGGCGAGTCACCGCCTGCCCGCCAGCTCTCAGTCGAAAAGAGCACTCGCGCGTGGCATGGTACATCATCTCCCGGCACTGAGGGGCTTCCGATGCAGGGCAAGCCTGACAAGGCGTCCGAGACATCCGCCGTCCAACTCGAGCAAGAAACAGTAACGTGGGCACACGTTCGCCAGCTCAGCCCAGCGGCCCGCCTGACGTCTGTAACGTTGAGGCCCCGGCTGGGATCAGAGCTCGTCCGGCTCCAGAGGGCAATTTATTCGCCCCGGACCCATGACGATCGCCGAGCCATCATGTGACAGGCCCCAGCAGGCTGAACAGATGAAGGATCAGTTGCCAAAGAGTACGAGGGCATTGGATATGCTCTGGGCCCGGGGACACACACACGCAGGGAAGACGCAAAGAAACGCCAAGAGGGGTGGGGGGAGACAAAAAAACATGACCAAGCTCGTTGCCACGTAGTTTTGCGTTGATTGCGGCGGCCAGCGCATCCACAGGGCCCTTGTGCTCGCTGTCGGGGTGCGCCCGAGTAGCACTGGCTAGCCGGGCGGGCATCGCCGAGGCCCCTCCCTCGGTCCATCTTTTGTGTGCGGGTTCGTGTATGCTCGGGTCGAGAAGAGGGGAGAGGCGCAGACGCAGGAAAATTACGGAGAGGAGCGAGATGTACGAAGCCACCGCCGTGGTGAGGAAGCAGGGCGCGAAAAGGCGCCGGCTTGCCCACCTAGACCAGGGTTGACCCTGATCAGGCGACGAGGCATTTCCAGAGGGGTTTCTTCTGGCACTCAATATGACCGACCGTTCCAAGGACTTGCTTTTTGACTTGCTAGGGAAACAGCCGGTTGATTTTATGGTGCGAAAATAAGTGTAAAGAGAGAAGAAAATGCCATCAAAAAAAGCCCTGTCGTCGTGCAGACTTTTGAGCAAGAACGCGACCAGCCAGACGCCCCACAGTCCCGCTTCTACACGTGACACGTCAAACGGCCTCCATTTTTTTCTTGCCTTTTGGCAGGACCTGAAAAAGGCAAGCAAATTTTTTTTTCTCCTAGCTCCTGCCTTTTCTTCTCCCATCACTCCAGTTGAGATTTCTCAACGCAGCATCACACCTTTCTTTCACTCTCCCTCTCCCTCCTTTTCGCAGTCCTGCATCATGCGTTTCACTGGATGCAGTGACGCCTTCCCTCTCAAAACGAGAGGGAAAGCGATAAAAACGCAAGCGCCAGGGACAGTCGGGTGAGCATCCTGGGCTGTCGCAGGGGCAGCGCGGGAGCTCCCTCGAATACGACAGTCCCCTGAGGGGTAGGACAACCGAGCCGCTGCTGATAAAACGACAAGATGAGGCGAGGCAGGCAATTGGGCCACCGCGCCACTGCGAACCATGCCGCCCATTTCTTACCGGATGCAGTGCTCTCTTGTCGGCGGTGTTTGTCCGGAAAACCGACAAGCGCCGGCCTCTGCCGAACACTGCATCCTGTTGCGTCTTGTTCCTTATGCTGTTCCTCATTGATGCTGCCACCTTTGCTTCCGTTTTTCTCCCTCCCTGTTTCCCTGGTCCCTACGCGGAAACGGCTGATCAAAGATCAAACCAACCCACGAATTTGCCTACCTCTGTGCCATCTTTCCATGCGCAAGAAGGTCAACTTATTATTATCGTTCATGTGGAAGAAAAACACCAGGGCCTAGACAGCCCGTCCTATCCACCCTGCTGGCGTAGACCAAGTGCGACAGCAGGACTAAAACGGACAAACATATCATGCCATTTGAAGCCCATGTTGATTTTTGTAATCATGAATAAATGTACAAATATGCACCTAGAGAGATGCATGCAAATCTGGCCGGCCGGATAAATGCTTGAAACACATTGCTCTTCATCACTTCATATCGAACGCCTGTTCAACCCTTGGGAACCAACGCAGCCGGCCGCTTCCGCTCAGGGATCAAGCAGGTACTGGATGTTGTTGAAAGAAAGAAGAAACTTGGCCATCAGCCGCCCTGAGTAGATGTTGGACAGGTCCATTGGGTACGGGTGGCTGGCCCCGTTGTTGTCGAGCTCGATGGCGCCCTGCCCACTCAAGAAATCCAACTCGCTCGCTGTGATGGATAAGCCCCCAAATGTCAGTAGGCCGGCGAAACATCAAAGCAGGGCAGAAACATCGCACTTACCGCTGTCATAGTCGTTCATCAGTGCCTTCAGGCTCCTGACCATGTCCATGGCTGCGGGGTCCAGGTACTCGCTGGTCAGAAGCGAGTCGTCGAGCAGCGGGTTGAACGGCTTCGTCGATGCGTCGGTCGAGTGCGTCTGGTATATCTGGTGGAACTGGTACGCAAACTGCCGGAAGGGCATGTGCTCGATCTCGCGGTTCATGGCCAGCGTGTTGCTCCGCCTGAAGCAGTCCTCGGGCCTCCTCTCGCGCTCCTTGTCAATCTGGTTCTGCGACACGCCGAAAACGTCAATCGTGATCTCGAGGTCCTCCATGAAGAGCGTGAGGATCAGGAACGCGGCCAGGCAGGGCGCCCACTCCTTGCGCATCTTGGGCTTGAGCTGCTTGGCAAAGGCGAGGAACAGCTTCTTCATGTCCTGCTGGTTCAGCTCGTCGAGTACAGCCTTGAACTGGCGATTGAGGAGCCGCGTCGTTTGCACCGCGTGGTTCTGCGAGGCCAGCCTCTCGCGCGTCAGTCGTGCCAGGCCCTTGGCCGTGACTGTGAGATGGCGAGACAGGACGTAGTGGCTGGTATAGATCCGGAGGGCCAATTCCACAATCTCGGACTGAAACAACAAAAAACACAAGGGATGATTAGCTCCGAGCAGTCTTGGATCCGGGAGTTGAACAAAAAAAAAGGAAGCTCACCTTGCTGCAGAGAGCGTATTTCTGAACAATCCTGAGCACATCCCGAGGTATGAGGGTAGAGCGGATCGACGCCGTCGCCACCTCGGCGAAGCACGGCTCGTGCATCATGCTGTAGACGTACTCCTTGGCGCGCTTCTGCAGCTCGCTCTTCTGCGCGGCGCTGTCGGCCATGTCGAGCCCGATGGGCGCAGCGACGCCGCAGTGGAGCGACACGGTGCCGTTGGGCTCCAGGTCCTGCCGCCAGTGGGCCAGGATGTCCGGCTGCTTGGGCGTGAAGGCCTTGGCCGATATCGTAAGGACCGACTTGAGCTGCTTCCCCGACGACAGCTCGACGATGCACGGCCTTTCGACGCCGTCCACCAGGAATTCCTGCACGTTCTCGTGGTAAAATTGCGACATGCTTTCCTTTTGAAGGTGTACACGGAGTATAGCCGGGAACAGGCTGTCGTTGAAGTCCGTGAACTGCCAGCAGATGATCTGCGGCAGCTGGGTCTTGGTGCAGCTTTTGCAAGGTCTCGTCGCTTCACACTGCATCATTTCATTGCGCGTCAGTAAACAAGCTTGATGGCGTTGCCGATGTCGCCTGGCAATGACATGGGCACGGAGTCTGCCACTCATACCTTGACCTTGCGAGCGTGGCAGCTGAAGCAGGCCCCTATCCTCCGAACCTTGAGCGCGCTCTCCTTGATCGCATCCGCCAGCGGGCCCTTCCTGCCGCGCTGTGTCATGCGGTCATAGCCCTCAAACATGTTGCCCTTGCCACCCGATGCTGCGGCAGACTCGGACGATATGGTTATGAACTTGAGCGCCACTTCGCTGCTGCTCGCGGAGCAGCCGCCGCCGCCACTGCTGCTGCTGCTGCTGCTGCTGCTACTCGCCACGCTGCTGGCTGAGTCTGTCGGCGACCTGCGCTTCTCAATGCGGGCGTTCTTCACCTTCCGGATCACGGACGACGATGCGGACGAGAACTTGAGGTCTGGCTCGAGCTTCACAAGGGGCGAGACGGGGCTCGCCGAGGAGCGGGCTGCAGGGCTAGACATGGACGTTGGTGTCGCGGGCGTGCATGCCGATTGGTGACCGAACTCCTCCATGTGGATGACAAGGTTGTTGCTATTGCTGTGGTGCGCAACGGCCGATGGGCTCCAGGGCGCCGCGTTGGCATCGGACTGCTGCCGCAGTGCCACGGGGATGTCCAGAGGCGAAGGGGCCTGCTGCGTGTTCATGCCTGCGGTTGAGGACATGATCCCAGTGGCGGGTAGGGTCTGTGGCGACACGGCACTCCAAGCACTACTCATGAACGGAGCCATATCTGTGATGTCTGTTCGAGCGCCATAAGCCTCCAACCGTGGGATTTCGGTGCATGCCAGACCCGATGTACTCACCTTGAATGTCGTGGTCACTGAGACCAAATTGGTTTGTCCTGAACAGGCGGCCCTGATAGATGTTCTCGCCGACCGTCGGGCCCGTCATGTGGCCATCGGTCGACGCCGACGCCGACGGGAAAGTGACCAAGTGATCCGCAAACCCCAGCTGCTCCAAAAAAGACGCCTGGCCATCCGAATACGTGGCGCTCTGGTCGCCCCCAAACGTCAACGAAAGCGAGCCGGCATGCGGCCTCTGGTGCGGCTGGTGTTGGTGGTGGTGACTGCCGGCGCCGGCGAACAAGCTCTGGTCGGCGGCCGACATGGCCCTGTTCATGGAGGCGAACCCCTGCACCGAGGCCGACGATGACGAGTCGGTGTCGAGGAACAGCGGAGACGGCGCGGGCGGTGACGGCTGGACGCCCTGGCTGCCGGCGCGGCGGCCGATGATGCCGTACGAGCGCAGGCTGCCCGTCTCGGGGCTCGAGAAGAAGTCGACCGAGCCGTTGGTGGACGGGGCGGCGAGGCCGCCGTCTGGCGAGATGAAGGCCCACGACTCGTCGTCGGCGGGTATGTAGTCGCTGCCGCCCCCCTGGAACGGGTCCAGCGCCGGGAGCGGGGACGTGCCGGATGATGCGACGGACGTCATTGCGGTTCTTGTTCTTGCAGCAGTAGATACAATGGGAAGAGAATAATTCGATTGTGTTGCTGCGACACTCCTTTGTCGTCGTCTCGAGATGTATCAAGAGGACGCGTGGGTGGGGCTGGGGCTTTCGGGTTGCCGGAACGCCCAGGGAAGTGCACCTCTACTTAAATACACGCAGTCTTCTGCAAAGTCGCACAGGCGCCGCTCCTCAACGTCCCCTGGCGGGCTCCGTCGTTTGGGAAGAGGACAAGGAGGGGTATGGGGGAGGGCCTGGGTCAGCAGCCTCGGTTTTGTTGGCTGGGCCGCCGCCGGTTTGTGTGCTCTCAACTCGCGCCAGTGTTTGACAGCGGCCACAGCGGGCAGTCGAGCAACCAAAGCACAGGCTTGCGCGAGACGAGGAAACGGCGTCACAACGGGAACGGTCGGCCGGGCGGGGTGCGGGGGCGCTGCAGTCTTGGGCGTGATGTCTGCCCCGAGCGTGTCTACGCTCTCGCGGTCGGGAAATGCTGCACGGGTCGACGGAAGGACGGCGGGAGTTGTTGGTTGACGAGAGAAAGGCTCCAAATGCCATCGACAGACGCCCCGCCTTGCGACGCGCCGATGGCGTGGCGGCGGGCCATTAATACCGTGGGCGACAGGCACCACCACACCTTCCTCGCAGGGGGCCGCCGCACACATGCATCGCCACAGGATTTCAGCCCGTCGGTCGCTCAATCTGGCAAGACCGAATGCGGCGCTAGTCCCAAAAGGACACCGACGCTTGGCTTCGCTCTCTGCCAATCGCTGGGGCTTCGCTACACACTCGTCGCCGGCCTGACCCTTCGCTCGGTGGACTGATACTTCCCCTGCGGCGATAGATCTGTTCCATTCGTCTACATCATTCACTCGGGGCTACAGGAGCTGAAATCGCGCTCTGCCCGAGCACCCCAGAAGCCGATCGGGCTGTTCAGGACGGCGCACTGCCAGAATCCCCAATCAATCAATCCACTGTTCAACCCCCCGCTCGTCACGGGGATCACACGTTTTGGCCCAGCCCAGCCTCAGAGCGAGAAGAAGCACGACAAGAAATGGGGGAAGCGGAGGAAAAAAAAGAAAGAAAGAAAAAGAAAAAGAGGCGAAGAAAAAATGAAAGAAGAAAAACATGTCCTCCGCGCCAGTCAGCCCTTGTGTCACGGTGTGCAGAGACCACCAGGTAGCGCCACCCACCCCCATGTTCGCGCCAGGCGGTTCAAAAGACAAGATTCAAGCCGAACCGTTGCCCTACATGACCCACCCCAGGCGGGATGAAGCGCTGCACGCAAGCCGTCTTGCGTGCTGCGAGATACACAAGGCACTGTCTGGGCCCTGACCGTTGGCCTAGATTTAGGCTCTCCTCCAACGACCATGCGTACAGTAGGCAGACGATTTTCTTGACACGACACAGCCCGTTTATGTTCCTTTTGGGTTTTATTTCTCCGTTGCAGTGTGTTGCCGACACGCCTTGGCCATTTATGCAGCTACTCAAGGGGCGTGGCTGCTTTCCGCTAGCGCTCCCACTCTTTGCACTACAGAACCACAGACGAACTACCACAAGCTATGAGTACTGGCCACACGCCTGTCATTACTGCATATTCCCCGTGCGTACTGCCCCTGCTGTGCGGCTCTAGAACAACATACAAACAACAAACAAACCCTGTCAGCTGTTGAGTTCCTGTAGGAGCGTTCGTGTCGTGAAATACCAGTGTTCCCCAGAGTTCACATCTAGGTAACCAGCGCCTTTCCCTAAGCGACATAGACAGGCACTCTGCAGCTCCAAGTATCCAGAGAAACGGAAAGAGTGACGTGGAAGAAAGGTCAGCCACGTCTATTTCAGTTAGACGAGCTGACCTGCCAAAAAAAAATCGAGATGAAAACCCCCTCCCACGTGCGTACGTCGAGACAAGTCCAGAAACTCCATGCAGGGTTAGAAAAACGATGGACAAGAGCATTACGCAAGAGTGAAAAGTAAAATAAAAATAAAAGAAGAAAGGGACCTGGTAAAAACGAGCTCGAAATGGGAGAAGGAGAGTAAAATGAAGCCCAAGCAAAGTAAATAGCAAAGTACCCAACATGCATAAGGTGTTCCACATCCCTCACTCCCCGATACGTCGTAAGACAACAAGTTTAGTGTTCCTGAGCGCACGCCCTCGCCAAAGGCAATCAACAAATCCGTTTTCCCACTCGTTTCTTGGACACCAGAGTCTGCTGATGATATCCAAAGAAGAAAATACTAAGAAAAAGAAAACAAAATCCCTTCCCCCATACCTGTCCTTTTCCCGGCCTTTTCGCGCGTTTGCGGCTGCCGGAAGTCGTACCCGTTCTAGTGGGGTATTGTAGGTACATGCGTGGGTGCCGTCGTCGTCGTGTGGTCCTGGTTTGGCAGGCGACTGTGTATGCTTGTGGACGTAGCGAATAGCTACAACGTATGTTTGTGTGACAAAGGGGAGAGAAGAGCAGCATTTCCTGGCTGCTCTCCTCTTCGACCCGTCATCAGCTGCCCCTCCGACCCAGGGGCCATTCTGCTCTGCCTCTGGAGGCATGAGAGTACCGTATGATTCTCATAAAAGCCAAACAAAAAACCAAGATAAACAAAAAACGGCAGTAATCCCCAGGGCTGCAGTTGGCAGAAAGGGAGGGGGAAAAAAGGACCGAGATCAAAAAAAATAGCGGTAGATAGGTAGGCCGTTTGACAAAACATTAGACGTAAATTTTCTGCGCAGGCCGGTCTGCGCATGACTTGAGCACAGGAGCGAAGTGACTCAGCTTCGAAACCGTGCCGCGGCGGCGGCGGCCCTCTCCTGAATCTGTTTCTCTGTGGAAACGTATAGTTTGTCCAGGTAGTCCATGGCAGGAGCGTCCTTGAGAATCTTGGCTACCTGGATGCCGGCCGAGATGAGCTGGAGGATGTTGCGGTCGTCCTTGAGCGGCCTCGACTGGTGCTTGGCCGCGTGCCTCATCTCTAGCGAGTTCTCGAGTATCGTGACAAACTGCTTGATCTGCCCGTTATACAAAACCCGCGCGGGGATTCTTCGCTTGGTCGCGAGCCGCTTGAGCAAGTATACCCACTCGGTCCATTCCCGATCTTGCGGCCGCTCCACCGGCCGCATGTCCTGCGTGAGCGGGATCGGGAACTGGTACTTGGCTACAAAGTCGTAGGCGCATTGCGACAGCCGGTCGTTGACCTGTGTCAGGACGCTGTCCTGCTCCTGCACCAGCAGGTTGGTGGGCAGATGCGGCAGCTCCCGCTCCTGCATGGCCACGTACTCGGGCGGCGGGCGTTGTAGGAACTGGTGGGGGCCGTCGAACTCGTCACGGTTCGAAGGCCGCCGTTGTGGCCTGCCGCCGCCACCCCCATTACCGCCCTTGGCATTGTTGTGCTTTCCACCCTTGCCCGGCGGCGTCGTTCCAGCGCTGTTCTCAAGCGAATAGTCGGACAAGTTCGGGGAGGCCATTATGTCGTCTAGCGAGTCCGCCGGCGAGAATCGGCCCTGGTGCTCCCATCCCGGAGGGGTCGGGTTTTTAAACGAGACGAAGGACGGCGGCGCATTGCTCGGGAAGGCGCCTGGCGGAGGGCGCGGGTTGTTGAAGGCGCCTGCAGACGAGAAGGCGGCTTCGGCGCGGGAGAGGTGCGTCGGGAGTTGTTGAACTGGAGCCGATATGCTGGGAGGTAGACCATATGTAGATACACCTGAATTGTATGGAAGGCTTTGGAGGCGGCTGCAATGTTAATTTTGTGCGTCCAAGGCCTCGGAATGAGGGGCCCTCGCAGAACGCCCTGGGTAGAGGGGAGGCCGAGGGTGCGGAAAGGCTTGGCGGGGGATTGGCCGAGGAATCGGAAAATAGACAGATGACAGGCCAATTGGAGGCGGCATGCTCTTACCTTGGCTGCCGTGCAAAGGTATTCTTCACTGCGTCGAACCCGCCATTGTGCTGGTAGCCGTCATTGTAAATCGGGCTTTCATTCGCGGATGGTGGTTGATCAGCTTTCAAGGCCCGCCTGCAACTGGCATTGGAGGGGAGGGAATAAGAAAGAAAAAAAACGTCTTGGGGAGGGAGGTCACACCTTCGCGTAGAGCTCCACGGTCCGCTGGTCGGAACAGACATGTAGGCAAAATCCGGCTGTGCCATGTCTCTACCAACCATTGTGGTAATAGCAGACCTGCTTGTTCCAATTTCCGCGGTAGAAAGTTGGGATCTCGGGTGAGTGGCTACAAACAATGAGAAAAGAAAGGAGGACGGACTGGTCGGTTAGGTAAGGAGGAGTATAATAAAACTCGTCCCTCCTCGCCAGCGAAAAAAAAATACTAGCACCGAGGGAAAAAAAATTTCCTTCCAAACTCTTGGTGGGCTCTTTTTTCCTGCTCCTGCTAGGTGGTATATGTCAGAACGTCCGGTGGGCGGACAGGTCCAATCCAATCGGCAAGTTCCAGTTGCGGGACGAGATCAAGAAAAAAAAATCAAAAATTTCCAGGGAGCTCAGGGGACCCAGGAGGAAGGAAAAAAAAACGGCCTCTTTCCTAGGATATGTTTGTTTCGACAGCAGTCCAGGCGGTGAAATTGTGCTGTGCAGGTGATCGCATTAGAAGTGGACTTTTCCAGAACACCCGAAGGCGGGCTCGCCAGTGGTTCCTTGTCCAGATGCTTGGAGAGCGGGTGCCGAGGGGGGTAGAAGCTAAAGCAATAGCTTTTTTTTTCTTGTTCCAGACAATGTGAGTCGTAACGTATGGGGTAAAACAGGCACCGTTTACCTTGTGTGGGGGGAGGAAACCGTGCTTCTAAAATACCGCTGGCCGATGGAAGGGACGGACGGGGCACATGGGAGGCCGACTGTCCGCTCGATCGGGACGAGGCCCGACCAAGAAAGCAGTTTACATGGCGCCTTGAAGCGGCACAGGGGCAGGCCGGGGGTGGCAAACAACAGGAACAAAAGCAGCCAACGAGATGCTACGGATACAGGTTGGGCACACAGGCTTACCTGCTCGCGACGACTGATGACTTGCCCATCCTGCACGTATGTGTGTCCTGTGCAGGGAACCTTCGGGAGGAGCCAGGGGAGCAGGGGGGGAGTGCCTAGGCGGGGTGCCGAACAGCTCGGGGCCAGGGAATGGCACTGATGGAGTGTGTGGGATATAAAAAAAATATCAATGATAAAAGATAAGACCATAAAACAACATGGAAATAAAAATAAAAAATAAAATAAAAAAACCTGATACAAAAAAAACCCCCCGACCTAACCGTCCTGTCAAAGCGACAGGATTTCTACACGGTTAGGGGACTTGCGCAACGATCGCCCTGGCGTGCCCACACACCTAGCCGAGGAAGCGGATCGGGGGTTTCTTAGGCAGCTCTCAGGCGCGTGTGTGCGTGTGTGCTTGACCGAACCGTGGGATGGATGCGATTCCGTGACTGCCACCCTGCCAGGGTTTGGTTGAGCTGTTGCGTGCTCGAGTCGTGACCAATGCCCACAAACACAACCCAGAGGGCTGGGGCGATGGCACACGATTTCGAATCCGCCTTGGTCTGGGCTCAATCCACAGATTCCCACCACCCCTGAGGCTGGCGTTTTCGTGTTGCGGAGCACACGCCATAGGCAATATCTCGTGGGGAAACGACGTCAGCGTGACCCTGAGGGCGTCGACAACAGCCCCTTCAAACACACGCGCGCGCACGCACGCACAAGCACGGGGCATGAGAATGGGGCAGACGTTCGTGCTGGCTCCAACACAGGCTCGTGAATAGGCGCTCGCCGGCGATCTAGGTAAGACCAGGCAGATGGAGAAGCACCTTGTGGCGGCGCATAAGGCCGTCATTCATTCTGCTCGCTGGCGGAGAGCCTGGCCGAGTGAACAAGGGAAGGTGGACTGACCATAAGGGGCAAGAGGATCAGAGGAGGAAAATAAAAGCAAAGACAAAAAGGCAATGCCGGCAGAACAAGAACGAGCGAGGGGACGCCGAGGGGGCAGCAGAAGGGGCAGGAGGGTGACAAGTGGCCGACTCGGGCCAGGGGGGATCCCAGGTTTCCGAGCCGATATGCTTCGCGCAATAAGATAGGGCGTCGATTACTGACACGACCCTATAGCGTGGACGGAAGTATAGGGCAGGGAGGGGATGCAAGGCGGCCGTCGTTGGGCGTCGGTGCGCCTGGCCGCGTGCCCGGTGTTGGCTGATGCTGGGACGAAGGTATCCCGAGGCAGGAGGGGGCAGGGTTGGGCATGGACGAGTCGAACGCAAAGGTTGTGCGATTGTTGCCCAAAGCTCGAGCGAGATCGAGTCCGGTGGGCGGGATTCGTGGTGGGCGGATGGGATGGAGGAGGGATGAGGGGTCGTCGTGGGGGGAGAAGACACAGCGACGGGGTGCGTGGTCGGCAGGCATTGCGGCCGATCGAGAATGAGGAGTGCAGGGGAGGACCCTGGAGCGAGGGAGCGGTCAAGAAGCGGGCAGACGTTCGATGACGATGGGCATGTCTGTCGGTTTCTGTTTCTCGCGCGCCGGCAGAGAAGAGCTGCTCGCTGTGTGAGGGTGGAGCCCGCCGGGCAATCAAGTGATGGAAACAGCATAGCACATGCATGACCGCCCAATCGGGCAGGGACTCCAGACGATGCTTTCCCAGCCGGGAATTTCTCCTCTTCTTCTTCGCGCATCACGTGAACGGGTGACAGACCGTCGGGATGGTGCCTCTGCCAGCTCGGGCAGGCCTGGCTATCGACCGACAAGCACAGTACCAGCCACATCGGATGGGACCGCCCCGTGCTGGGCCATGACTGAGGAAAGGTTGCCCCAGGCTTCACGGACGGACCTCCTGGCACGAGTCGGTCACCCACGGCGAGCCGGGGGGCGGAATCAGTAATAAAACCAAACTTAACTCGCCGCTTCATGCTTCGTAATGTCGCCAGCAATCTCGGCTCTCCCGCTAAGCAGCATTGGCACAAAGAAAAAAAAAACCATCGTCATGCGTCGGGTGCCCCGGCCTTTTGTTTGCCGAGCCACCTTTGCCGTGGAATACCTGGCGTTGCACCGAGTATAGTAGCATCGGACTGCATCGGTGGATGCCGAGGCGAGTTGCTCTGCTGGTGGGTATTTTTAGCAGAACAAAGCAAAGAAGCCCTGCACAGTACCACGCGAGGCGGTAGATTTCCATTCTTGGGGGGATTTTTTTCTTTTTTTCTGCAGTGCGTTCTGGAAGCGAGGGTGGATGGGATGCGTCGTGTCGTGTGGGTCTCTTGCACAAGACAACATGGCCGCGTCTAATCGTCGGCCAACCTCGAGCCTCGGAGCGGTTAGCCAGGGGCACACATCGGATCGACCGTGGGAGAGACCTGGGCTGTCGCCCTCAATAATGCCCCGGCAGACTGCCAAATAGGCGCCCGGTGGGGTGCGTGGGATTGGACGATTGCGCGCAGCCATTCAATGTCTGGGCGAGCGTGGCGCATCCAGGCAAACACATGTGCCTGGTTATCAGCGTCCCATGAATGGATGGACCAGGCATGCCGGTAACGAGGGAGCGCCCACGAGTAGGCCCGTGTAATCCTCCGGAACGACCGTGCAGAGTCGATCGCGACAGAAGACCAATGCACGCCATCGCAGGCATGCCAGGGTACCAGCTGGATCACTTCGACTATGCAGTTGGTTTGACAGGAGACTACCATGTCTTAGCCCCCGTTTCCTTGCCGAGCCCTGCGTTTAGCGGGCTGCCTTGTCGGCGGCTAATTTGGCCCCGCCCCTTGGGCGCTTCACAAACATCTTATACAGAAGCCTTCACCGGCGGCAGGCAGCACAGCAGCCCACCGGCGGCCCCTGGCCGCCCCTGAGACTTCACACTCAGACAACCACAGCTTCCGTCGTTCGCCCTAATCCTGCGAGGCCGACCCATCGCTTTAACCTGGGAGTCTTGGAACTTGAGGATCGCAGCCTGCGCCAGCCCCAGCGAGGGCCCCTGCCTTGGAACCCAAAGGATTTATCTCTTCTGCCTGCGGGGTGCCATTATATGGCGGGCCTGTAGCCTCGTGTGGACGAGACCTTCGTGTGCGACCCATTCGCAAACAAGCGCCAGAATAGCAACTGTGAGGGATGGTCGGTTTCTTGGCTGCTCGCAGGTGCGAGGCCAGTCCGAGGACGGTCGACTATGGTGGCTGGTAACATGTAGATAGATATAAGCCAAGCTGAAGTCTTGATCAGGGCTGGCACGAATGATACCACCTCTTTTATGCAATCGGTGTCACTCAGAGACAACCCATCGGCAATTGACACGCCGTCTCCTTGTCAACCTTGCGCTGTATCCTTGTTACTCATTCCTTGGACGGCTGTCTCCTGGGTCTGCTTCGGAGCCATCGTCGGCTCGAGGATATGCAGCAGCGACAACGGAGGTACCATAGGCGATCCAGAAACGGCTGCCAGCGGTGCAGAGCCAGGCATGTGCGCTGCGATTTGGAGAATCCCGTCTGGTAAGTGGTCATCCGGGGGGGGATGACTGCCTTGCCTCTCCGTCTTGCTGTGTCGGTGGTGCTGACGAGGGAGCTCGGTCCTCGTGAGGCTGCAAACAAACAGTAAAAACTGCAAGCGGATCGGAGAAAAATGCATATACCCAGACATCTCCGTTCTGACAGCAAGACCAAGGCCACCGTCGGAGGCGCGTTCACAGGGATATGGAGGCGAAGCAGGTTCTGCCATCCCTAGACATGATGGGAGTGTAAATCTCCCCTCCCAATCATCGCCAGAGTCCAGTATGATCACACCAAGACCAAACACCCAAACGCCCCCGCCACCATTGAGTGAGATGAGTTCGGGGTGCTAACAAGGGGTTAAAAGTTGAGGGAAAACAAGTGATGGATTGCTGATCCTCCGCAGGGAGGAAGCGAGACCAATGCTGCTTCGTTCATCTGCGTATGTATGCCTTCCACTAGCAATACTTGTCCGCCGGTGGAGAGCAACAGTATTGACTGAGGCGAGACGAGAAGAACCAAGCGCATGGCCTGGATTATCCCGTCTCGGCCGGGCTCTCTCAACAGAGATCTCGTCATCAAGGCGATCTGTTTTGTCAGCCGGGAGATACAGGCGCACGAGATGGCTACCGGCAAAACCACCTTCCTGCATCCGAGCCTCCCGGGGCTTCCCTCTGGGACCTTGAATTCGGCATGGAGGCAACTGCCGTCGACATCCATATCGCGGGGCCAGATGGCGGGCTCCCAATGACGCTGTTCCAGCACACGATTCTCGACGAGGTGGAACCACTTCCAGACGCCAAACGGTAAATGTTACGAGACGCCGCCTGACAGGTCATACTCGGCCCACACATATCAGCTGCGGCTTTTTTCCCCCTTCCTCACGGGAGGTTCGGAGTGTGGAAACATCCACGAACAACTTCCCGAGGTGGGAATCCATCTGGTGATGATGATTGTGACTGGATGCTCAGATTTTCTGACGAGGCGCGATAGCCTGGTCAGGGGCATTGCCAACACCTCGCGTCCCACATCACCTTTGGCGACATTCCCAGACTTTCCTGGTCCAGAAAAGCAAAAGAGACCTTGCCCGGAGGTTCTTTTAACTGCCGGACACACTCCGGATTTACATGACGACACCGTTCCTGCTACACCGGCCTGTCGACCATATCTCGGAGGGGCTCACGCGGCCGCACGCCGGCATGACGTAGGGCCAGCTGGCTCTGGATCCGGGCAAAACGCTGGGCAAGATGCGCCTAGGAGCGGTAGGGGTGAGCGGCGGAGGTCGTGGCTTGGAGGAAGGCACTCGACGGCAAGCTTCGGCTGTCGAGCTAGGCCAAGGGTTTGAGAGAATAGCAGTTCCGCCGTGGAGGTGCTCAATCGTCGTCGATTGGAACGCTTGATATGCAAGGCCGGGAGAAGGAACAAAAAGTTGCAGGTGATAGGGATGAAAGCCGTTGGCGCAATGACCACGTCGCCTGCCCATCCGGTGACTGATCATAACTCAAGTATCCACACAAGTATACTATCCCTCGAGATGGTGCCGGCTCGGTGTTGAGGCTTCCTAAATCTTAGCAAAGGTTAACAGAATGCCCTTCTCACCGCACGTTGGCCTTGTATCTCTTGCTTGCACGTGCAGTGGTGCGAGTTGAAGGTGTGGCATCCTCCGGGGCTCCGGAGCCGTGTCCGGGAGAGCACCAGCGAGTATCAAGGGGTTCAGGATGCTTGGCAGGCCCGAAAAAGTGCAGAAAGCAGCATTAACAAGCAAGCCTACAGAAAAAAAACATTCGAGGAGACACTCGGCCGTATCAACTAGACTAGCCTGCCTGGCTGGGGTTGGCAACCATGAGCATTCCATCATCCGTCTGGCTCGGCAAGAAGCAACAGCAGGCGCGCGGAATATCAGAATGTGACAGTCTCGCGCAGATTTCGGAGTGGTGACGGCGGTGGCAGCGGAAGGGTGCATGGGGTGGGCAGATGCAAGGCGTCGTGGTTGGTCGCAGCAGGTGTCGATAGTGCATGCTCCGAGCGTCCCCATTGGGCGCCGGGGAGCTCGCGTGCGTGATTTTTTATGCGGTGAGACGACGAGAGAGGGCCAGTATGGCCCCATGAGTGGCCGCGCGCATCATGCTGCCAGACTGTGTCGCCCGGCCAGCTTGTGGGGGACGTATTGGATATTGGACACCAGCACGGAAGCGGACAGGTGGGCTGTCGAGCTTTGCCTCTTGGAGGAGGAACGGGGGTCGGCACGGGAGGGGCTCCAAGCCTTGGCATTGGCATGTAGATATTTTGGCATGATGAGAGAGTCTGATCAGCATGCTCAGAACACAAGGCCCCGTCTCTCCGCCGGCGACGCGGCTGCTAGCGCCGAGGGGATCATCGCTGGGGAAAGTACACTCAAGTCTCTCGCGTTGAGGGATGGAGGGGAAAGAACAAAGTTGGCCGAGCAAGCGGGCGTGGAGGGGAGCAGCGGAAGGTTATGGGGGGCCAGAGAGGGCTGCCAGGCTGGCCGCCAAGGTCGAAATGCAGAGGCCCACGCGCCGGGCGGCGGACCAGTGACGGCCACGTCGCCGGGCGGGCGGCACGTCTTGCAGCCTCTTGTGCAGCACTCTTGCGCAGTCTCACGCAGTCTCACGCAGTCTCACGCAGTCTCGCGCGGTGCGGGGTCCGGGGGGGACGACAACTGGCCAGCACGCTGCATGGGATAAGGACAGCTGCATTGATGCGTTGTCGCTGCAGCAGGACCCCCTGGGCGGGCGCTCTGATAGGGCGGGCGCGGCGCATCGCGCCCCACCGACGCGACGCCGCAATCAAGAGAATCAAGGAAAGACGGCCATGGCCAGGGCTGCGCGAGTCGTCGGCTGGAGCTGGGGCCGGCGGGCGACCGCGGCGGGCGCATACGGGCGGCGCGCGCCAGCCAACGAGAGGGCGGCGCGCAGGCTGCGTGCCAGCTCACGGGCGCGCATGCGGCCAGTGTGACGGCCGCGGCCAGTTGCAGCAGGCGCCGCTAGTGCCATCATCGACGTGCGGCCAGCGAAACAGGTGGAAGCTGGCTGAGGGGGGGAGGGGAGTGGGAGTGGGAGGGGAGGGACGCTGGGAAATGAAATGTGGGCTCGTGACAGGGGCCCGGCCCCGTCGTCGCCAGAAACCTGCCAGAAGGCTGCCAGAGCGGGCCCGTCGCGCGCCGCCGGTTTGGCATTAAAACCTGACGCGCCCCTCTCCTGCCCAACCTGATGATCCCGCTCTCTCCTTCTTCCTCAACCCAACCCAGCCCAACCCAACCCAATCACCAAGCGAAATCATCCCCTCGCCCAGCAGCTCGCGCCACCGCCTTTCCGTTGCTGCCCAACATCCCACCGGCCTGCCTCTCTTCCCCTCAGTTACCCACTCTAGCTTCCATATAGCTTCCCCTTGCGATCGTCTTCCCCCCGTCTTTTGCTGCCCAGGCTTCCTCATCCACGCCCAAGGATTATCGCAGTTGCACCGCTGGCTCCTGCCGCTCGCACGCTGCTCTACTGCACGCCACCAGCAAACCACCACTCCCAGGGACTCCCGTTTCTTGTCTCCAGGCGCCAGCCTGCAGTCTAGGAGCAGCATTTACTCAGTGCTCGCGCCTAATTCCCTCCTGGAATTGCGCCCAAAGCCCTTGCTTGGGGCCCATCCTCTGGAACAATGGCCATTATCATGAACTGCCAGGACTCCATGCCAGGGTTCGACGACGTCCACACCCCCGCCAGGTATTTTTTACTCCGTTTTTCATTTCTGTTTCCAATGGGAGGTTTGCTTTTTCGGCGTTTTTGGCTTGGCCCTTGTGCCAGCCCCTCGCTGGGCAGTCTTGTATGCGCTCTTTTTTTGCTTCGTCTGTCGTCCGCCTCAGGAGAGGTCATTGCTTTTTCGTCTTGGCAACGTCACCACTCCATGAGCCACAGAAAACCCTAGGACCCGGGACCGGACAGAGCGCTGCTTGTGCTGGTTTCGCAACATATTCATTCCATGGACAGGACACACCAGCATTCCCAGGACACTCCAGGACGAGACCCAGAAAGGCACCCGATCCTCTTGGGATCTCCCAGCTCTTGTCCTTCGGGATGAGATGCTTCGCATACATGCGTGGCCTCACCAGCCATCTACAAGCATATTGCAAGCAAACTGGTAGGTTTCTTCCGGACAAACGGCAACACCACCTAATCCAAGGATTGATCACGCTGGAGACATGGCCGCCTTCACCGGATCACACAACACATTGAAGGACCTGATCACCCCGTTTCATGATTTTGCGGCGCCCGATTCCTAGGACTGCAAGGGATATTGCTTCACTGGACTTTTGACCGCACCGGCCATGTTTTCTTTCTCTTCCACGGATCTCAACCCACTGGAGACAGGTGTGCGATGCTCGATGTTGCCAGTCTTCCCAAGCTTCGAGAGCCTTCATGGTCTCGATGTGCGGGTGTGCCTGGTGACCCGAATGTTGCTATGCAATTTTATTCTTGATTGCACCTACGCTCTATTTCCGCTTCATGGACAACGCTCCCACAACCAAGGACTTGCAGGATTTCAGGACTTTTTTCTTGCCGCTATCCGAGGATTCATCTGAAATGCCACGAACTGTCTCTGCTGGAGCAGCCTGTGACAACTCTGGCGATGACTCGACCCGTGCCATGGACTTTGCTTCGACTGCTGCGCTTCTTTGTTCTGTGGTTTCTCCGGATCCTTGTGCGCTTTTGCCTTGCCTGGTTTGATGCTTGCTGGACATATCAGAAAGAGTACGTACGAGCCAGAGATTCAGCACAGCGCTCATGCAGCCTCCCCTCCCCTCTTGCATGCACTAACCCGAGAAATTGGCTCCTCCAGTAAATCGTGGCTCTGGATTTCTCATACGGCCCCTTCTTTCTGATTCGACTGCACCTTGGGACCTGGTGCAATTTTTATTCCTCACTGGACCATGTTCGCGGATTTTCTCTTTCATTGCCATGGCCCTAGGATCATCTCAGACGACAGCGGCGCATTTTTCCTTTGTCACTGTAATTTCCTTGTCTTCACTTGCCGCCTGGATACGCGGACGCCTGCGAGACAGTCATCAGCCTGGTTTGTGCACCCTTTTGCTCCCTAACATTGATGTTCATGCTGGTGATCACTGCTAACCCGCTGTCAACAGTGACAAAGTTGTTGCATCCTGAAAGGAGCTGCGGAGTCCCGCTTCCTTGGCTGCTACTTTCGGAACTACATGAAAGCATGCACACTGGCGGAACAGCACACTAATGGTTTCTTTAGCGAGTTCAACTTCTCTCAGGCCACCACCCTCATGCCCTCCCCGGCAACCGGAATGTTTCCTTCTTTCTCTCAAACAGGACCAGCGGACCTGTCAGGCTCCAGCTGGGATTCGGCAGTTGAAGGCACACAAAACTTTTCTGACTTCCCGGAGCACGGAGCTGCCGATGCCTACTCCCCGTTCACTCTGGGCCACAACACCCCTTCCCAGGGAGAGGAGGTTATGGAGGACTTCCACAGCAAATGGTCCATGCCCGCTGCCCAGGATGCCGGCCCTGTTACCGTCGGCGCTGAGCCCATGCGCCGCCTCACCTCGAGGAGTTCGGCCGGCAGCCACAGGCACAGCAGCGCTTCCAGCAAGGTCCGCAGGCGGCTTCGCGCCACGCTCGCGCAGGCCCCGGAGCTTGCCTACAGCCACATGGCCGGAAACGCTCCCATTACCTCTGGCCGTATGGTCGATGTTGGCCAGTACCTGGAGATGGAGAGCACCATGAACGTGCCTTCGCAGGGTCTTTACTCAGGCCTCACCCCCACCTCCTTCTCGGCCGATGGCCTCCCCTTTGCCACAATGACTCCTGTTCTGAGCCAGCACGTGAACCCCACATGCACCCAGATGGACTTTGAGCATGGCCTGGCCAACTCTCCCGCCCACTCCTGGGACTCGTACAGCACCGGTCTTGCCAGGACCCCCTCCCCCGGTGCCATTGAGGACGCTTGGATCAGCGCTCCGCGCCTTGCTTCTTCCCCCGACACCACTGGCTCTTCTCCCGTCTTCCCGGGACAGTCGCCGAGGTATGTTGCAACGTCGAGTCTTTTCCCACGACGCTCTGGGCTTCTTGTGTCTCACACCGCGGACCTCGTCAGTCTTAGCCGCAAGTATGCCTCGCAGCCGATGGAGGAGCTCCCCTCGCAGGAGTTCGCCCTGCCCCCTTCTTTCAGCCGCGTCGGTGGTGGCGAGATTGAGTCTCCTCGCGACCATGCGCTCTACAAGCAGGCCGTCCCCCACGCCGACGGCATGTTCCACTGCCCATGGGAGGGCGACGAGAGCTGCAACCACAAGCCCGAGAAGCTCAAGTGCAACTATGAGTAAGCGCGCACCTCCTCTTCCCCCTTCATCTTTTGCCGGTTTCTGTTTCTGACTTCCCCGCAGCAAGTTTGTGGACTCGCACCTGAAGCCCTACCGCTGCAAGCTCGAGTCTTGCGAGAACGCCCGCTTCTCCTCGACTGCCTGCCTCTTGCGCCACGAGCGTGAGGCCCATGGCATGCACGGCCACGGCGACAAGCCCTTCATGTGCACTTATGAGGGCTGCGACCGCGCCCAGCCTGGCAATGGATTCCCCCGCCACTGGAACCTGAAGGACCACATGAAGCGCGTACACAACGACGTTGCTCCCGTCCAGCCTGTTACCAGCGCTGCAGGCTCGCCCCCGCCCTCTGGGCCCAGCCCGACTCTGCTCAACAAGAACCGCAAGCGCAAAAAGGAGGAGGTCGTGCCCACCACCACCGCCCCGCGCAAGGCCTCTCTCAAGTCTCAGGCCCAGCCGCCCATCCTCACCCCTGCCCCGGCCCAGATCTCCAAGGCCGAGGAGCGTCAGGCCCGCGCGGCTGAGAAGTGGCTTGACCAGCAGCGCAAGCTCGTCAACGTTGTGTCCAGCCTCCAGCACGACGACCCCAACATGGCCCAGTCCCTCAAGGACGCACAGGAGCTTCTGGATGCCCTCTCCAGCTACGCCCCGGCCGCCAAGAAGGCGACCTACGTCAAGGGCGAGTACAGGAGGTCCTACACCAACTAAACGCGACAGCTGGGCCTAGACTTTGGATTCCCTCACGAACCCATGGTCTATGGAGAAAACACCTTCTGGAAGCTTCCAACCACATACTCGAGCCGGGCCGTTGGCGCGCCGGTGTTTGCAAGTGCATGCATCACACAAAGGCTGCGCCCGCCCGCTCTTCCACTCCGAGAGTTCTCGTCTTCTATTGTCGACGAAGAAATCTCGACGCCTGCCAGTGACACGCCTTCTGGCCTCCACTTGGCCGGTTGATGCCCAGGCAAGTCGCGCTGGGCTCAACGGGAGGCGTTTAATGACCTGCCTCGGCTTGTCATCGAAGGGAAAAAAGGGGAGAAAACCAACAAAAAAGAAATTCAACATCTCAATCGGAGGAACTTCAGGACAAGAAAAACAGAAGACGACAAAAAAACAAGGAAACCACGAACTCCAGAAAAAAAAAGCCAACGGACACAATCCCGCGGATGTTGAAGGAAACTTGACTGGCACTTGGGCGCACTTTTCTCTGACGAGCAGGAGGAACTAAAAACGGAGATGGATATTTGGAGAGTCTATAAATCGGGATAAGGGCGGCGCCAAGGGGTTTTTTTGGGTTGGTCAAAGGTTGGGTGGTGTCCAAGGTTCTTATTTTTTTTTTCTTTCGGCGGTGTCCATGGTGTTTTGTTTTTGGCCCTCGATGGCTTTGTTTTGTGACATCCCTAGAAATTTTGTACTGAAGGTCGGCCTTCTGACATTTACGGTTTCATGTTTTGCTCTTTCATCTTCAGCTGTTTTCTTCCCTTTCTTTACGACCTTCGTTTTCTCTTCTCCCCTTTGTCCATTTACTTGGTACTTTTGGATCTACATTCGCTATATGCGTCTACATTTGGGTTATGGTTTTCTTGATCTTTATCACCCCGCTCACTGGATACCCTGGGTCAGCCTCGGCTATATGGCGCTCAAGGCGTATTTTGGATTTGTATAGGAACAGTGCCTCGACACCGAGGACAAATACTTGTTTATACCCTGCTCGATTTTTTCTGCCCGTGATTAGGCACTGTCTCACTTGGTTGCAATAACATCTGGTACGCGCACGAATGTCACGGCCTATATGCGCACTCAAATGCCGCAATCGACTTTATGCTTGGACGCCTGAGCGCGATGCATGAAGCCGCTCTGGGTCGAGATCTTTGGCGGGGCATGAAGGTCGAGGAAAAGGATAAACAGAAAGCAAGGCAGCAAGTAGTCCGTCCCTGCTGATGTTGCACCGCGTGGGATGGAGCGGCACGGGTGGCATCTCTCCCCATGCTCGTAATGCGCGCCACCTCGCCGGCACAACCATGCCAGTTCCGCCGGGGGGGCATGGGACGAAAGAGCATGCGGCCATTACCACCGGATGAGTGCTTCCTTACACACCAGCCCTCCTTTCATTTTTTTTTTTCGTCAGCTCTTTGCTCCCACTGGCCCCCCCCCCTTCTATCCGCGACCTATCACATCCGGGGCTGGGCTGACTGGCTGGGGCTGGCCGGCTGGCCGTCCGCGCGCTAGCCCGGCGTCCTTGGCGGAACAATCATCATGCAAGCCACTCACTGGTGGCCGCAGAACCAGGTGGGGTAGTATGTCTGGTGTAAAATATCTGACGTGTCTTTTTTTTTTCCTTTTTCTCTCTAGTCCTCCCTACATCGGAACGAAGAAAGCGCTGTCTCAGCAAGCACAGGGGAAAAAAAGCAAAGAACAGGTATCGGTATCTAGGGAATGGGGATGGATGTTCCTGGTGGGACAAGTCGAAAAGCGGAAGCTGGCTGCTCCAGCGGATGTACACAGACGCATCGTGCGCGCCTCGACAAAGTTCCAGAGTCACCTGCCAAGCCGGCCGGGCTACCCCTTGGTCAAAACGCGCACGTCAAGCAGCTGGGCGCCACACATGCAGGATCCTGACCGACAAGGTTTTACCATTTGGCCTTGGCTTTTGAAGAAGCGCTCAATTCTCCTAGAAGCTAATAACAGCCGTGTATTTGTGGGGGTATCATTCCGTCGTTACGAGATAGATTGCAAATCGGACCTCAGGCCATCCAGGCGTGGTCCAGCAAGAGAAACAGATACAGAGAGAACGAGTAATAAAAAAAAGAAGAAGAAAAAAAAGAGAAAGAAACAAGAGAGATATGTATGGACAAGGTAAGATCGACCAGGGGTGGCAGTGACATCCAACCTCCACCCACCCACCCCATTCACAATCGTACACACACACAAGCTCAACACAGCTTGAATCATCATGCCTTGGTCGACTAGTTCAGATCCCGGGCCGGCAGGGACCCACCACCAGGTGACGGCACGGCAAATGCATCATCGAGCGGCAGCGGCCTGCTGCTGCTGCTCGCCTTGTGGACGGAAATATGGCCGTCGTCGTACGCCATAAAGTCGTAGACACTGCCCATGCGCGACTGAGTAGTGCTGCTGCTGCTGCTGTTGTTGGCCGCGAGGATGGACGGCTCGTAGATGAGACTCGACGGCATCAGTGGTACCGACGACCTCCGCGGCATCATCGTGGTGGTGCTGCGCCCGCTGCTGCTGTATGTGGTTAAGGGCCTGCTCCGGGAGTTGCTGGTCCTGGTTGGTGGAGGCCGGAGGAGAACGAGCGGCTCGACGGCGGCGCTGCTTTTGCTGATGGAGCTGCTGCCGCTGTGGCGTCGGCCGGCCAGGCTGTAGGGGGCCGCCCCGAGGACGGGGAGGGGTTTGTTGAGGTCGACAGCCATATTAGGAGAGGAAGGGGCCGAGGCGGTATTGTTGTTGGTGGTGATTGCGAGACTGAGAGGGAGTACGGCGGTAGTAGACGAGGCGGCCGATGAGAGGACCGTCTCGGCGACGCTGTTGCGGAAGTGTAGGGGCTGCCCTTCCTGTTCACCGGCATCACCGGCTCCCGATGTGGTGAAGGCGCCTGCAGGCCTCGGCGTCGCGGTGGAAAACGATTGTATTGGTGCCAAGCCCGAGTCCGGGTAATACCAGGGCGGCATCGGGGTCTGAACAGGCTTCCTCTGTATTGATGGCTGCTGTTGCAGCTGTTGTTGCTGCTTTTGCAGCCTCTGATTCTGCTTCTTATCCCTCACGAGAAAAGCCGGCGTTATGGGCGACGATATAACAGGCGACGAGATAACAGGCCGCCAGCCGAACCGCAACTGGGTGGCTAGGCTACCGCGATAACCCTTAGCGCTACCTTCTCCCCTTGTCGGTTTTCTCATCCAGGAGGGCTTGAAACTGGCGTTGGTTCTGGTTATGTCTCCGGCAGAAGACCTGGGGAGCGAGCTATCGCCGTCGTCGATCGAAACCCTGCTCTTCTTGAGGTTCAGGGGCTCCGTCACGTCCATCTTGCCCAGCGGGCCCAGGAGGCGCGGGATGAAGTGCTCGAAGAAGGGCTTGGTGGCAGCCAGCGAGGCGCACACCTGTGAAAAAGAAAGTCTCTGGGTAAGTACTCGTGCGGAAACAAGGACAGCAAAAAGGCAGCAACACGAGCAAACTCACAATGCCAACATAAAGCTCCACGGCGCTGAGGGAGATGACGAGGTGCAGGCGCCAGGTGACGTCAAAGTCGGGCGCGGTGAACACCTCCCACGTGTAGTTTGTCCTCACGGCCCCGGCAATGGTGGCCAGGATGCCGCCGGCGAGCAAGGCCTGGACGACCACGAGCTGGCGACGCGGCAGGTCGAGGTTGAAGACGGTGCGCACGGGCAGCAGCACGATGATGAAGTCGGTGACGGTGTTGATGATTCCCGCGGCGAGCAGGTGCACAGGCTCGTTGATGCAGTTCTGCGGCCGGATCGAGGGCGTCCAGTACAGCGAGAGGGGGCGGCACTGCGTCAGCTCGACGATGATGAAGATGAGCCCGTCGAGCGAGACGATGAGCGCCAGCGCCCCCGTGAGGGTGCGCGCTGTCCGGTCGCCCGCCGCCGTTGTGATGCGGTAGATGAGCGCCAGCATGGACAGCTTGGTCAGCGTGGTGGCAGTGCAGAAGAGTATCAATTGCGCCAGGCTGTGCGGTGTGGCGGACTCGTGTTAGCCGTCGCCGTGAGATGGAGTGACCGTCCAGGTCCAGGCCCTGGCCACAAGGGAGACACCTGGCACTCACCTGAGCTTGAAGGCCGCCACGGAGTTCTGTATGGGGAAGTCCCAGATGTGCCGGTCGACCTTGAGGACTAGCTCCTGGTATATACCACCGATGGCATAGCCTGTTGCGGGTATCTGCAGAAGACGCCTTTTTAGCCACGAGGCCTTGCCTCTCTCGAGGGTAAAAAAAAACACGAGGCCGAGACTTACATATGCCAGCACTATGAAGACGTCGTCGAGTCTGCACCCGGTAGACATCCTTAGGCGGGTGTAGAGGCGGATGGCGACCAGAGCAGTCACCAGCGTCTGTAGGATGCAAAGCAGTACCGTGTTTCTGGGCCCCAGCATCTCCGGGTTGACGTGGTTGGCCGGCGGCCATGCGGCGGCGGCAGCCAAGGGAATCCGCATCTTGGGCGACTGGCTGGTTGCTGTCCGGGACAGTGGGAAAGGCGATGTCACTCGAGGACAGCGCTCCCTGATCCTTCCTCCCCAACAGATTCCCGACAGCTCTCCCGCCGAGACGCTCCCGTTTATATGCGGCAGGTGGGAGGGGTAGGATGGGGGAAGTCCAGTTGAGTGGCGGGGGCGAGCCAGGGGAGGGGAGGGAGAGAAGATGACGAGAGGACAGTGCAGGCACAGCTCCCGTGCTCAGCTAGATATGGCGGTTCCTGTTGGATTGAAAACGGTATATGACGAAAGGGAGCTGACGTCTCTCAGTTCCTCTCTAAGCGAATAGACCGGATGGGCGCGAGGATAGAGAGGAGGAAAACCTTAAAGCGGCCAAGAGGGGGCGGGCTGTATGCGGGTTTTTATGAACCGATATCCCTCTCTTGCCTGGTTGAACTTGCTCTTTCTTGTTCAGATCGTGCAGACAAGGATGAGGGAAACTTGCCACAACAGCAGGGGGGAGGGGGCAGCGCAGGACTGACGGACACTCGCGCGCGTTCGTGGGAACCACGGCGAACATGCCCCGCATGCCGAGCGAAACAAAAGAAAAGAACCGGCCAGGGTCGCGTGCGGTGGTGGTTGACAAACCTGATGCAGACGGGAGCCCAGGGTGGACCAACATCCGGTAGATGCCGGGTGTGGAGGGTATCCACGAACACAGATCTAAGCGCGCGACGGCAGTGACTGTACGGAACGCCTGGCTGGAAGCGAAGCAGCCAGGGGGGGTAACGAGGGCTTCTCGAGGGTGGATCTCGGGGGTGGTGGAGGGGGCCACGACGGACGAAGTTCCCCGCGCCCACCCTTGCCGCCCTCCCTCTGCGCTTACACCAGGATCCGTGGGACGTGAATGTGCCCCGTGCGAGGAGAAGCTCTTTCTGCTGCCCTGTCGACCAGCCATTGGCTTCCCGCGCCGTCCTTGGCGTGCGCCATCACTTGCTGGCGATCGAATCTTGATTCCCGTGCCTGGCTGGGCCATGCACACTCCGTGAACGGCTGACTAGCTCGGGACAGGACAGGGGTGGCCCCGGGAAGGTCTCTGTCTCTTGAGATATCGCCAAAGCTAGGCTCGCACTTGCGCACCAACGTTTTCTGCTGGCGCTAGCAGAGCAGAGCAGAGCAGACCCCCTCCCTCCTCCTCGGCCTCCTCGGACTCCTCCTCCGGTGTGGCCTGGCTCCGGACGGCGAGTCAAGGGTCAGGCCAGGCAGGCCGCCGCCACTGGGCGGAAGAGCGGGATGGGAGCAAGCCAAGAAAGCGTGATTGGGCCAGTGGCGTGTGTGGTGGACAGGCAGTGATCGGCTCAAAATGGGATCGAAAGAGGGGCTCCACGGCGAGGAGCATGCATCGGGATCAGCAACGAGTCGGGAAAGCTGTGTGTGTGTGTGTATGAGAGCTTGGGGGAGGGGGTGTTGGCGAGGTGCGTAGGCAAGCCGAGCGAACGGATCTCCAGCAGGGACGAGGCCAGACGGTAAGGCTAAACAGACGCACCCCACCTGTCGAGAAGGGGAGTCCCGCAGTGGGTGTGGGGGCGCTGCAGTCGCTGCCAACCGTCTGGTGGTGCCCGTGGCGTGATGTGGTCTGTACGGGGGCCTGGCCAGCCAAGGATGATGCCGCCGTCACGAGACTCGTGGGGCAAGCAGCAGAGGCGGGAAGCAAGGCCAACCGTCTTGTGTGATGCACAGAGGACTCGCGAGTGGGGGTCTTGCCTAGGGAGAGGCTATTGTGGCAGTGCAACTGTGTCTCTTTTTTTTTTTTTGACGGGGGCCCCGCCCTCTGGCGCAATCCCCTGTAGCCAATCGCGTCTCGCGGATTGGGGGCCGGCCCCAAGCGACCTCCAACTCGGCTTGCCTTCGCCGTCCTCCCTGCCAGCCAGCCTGTTTGGCTCAACCTTGAAAGATGAATGAAGCACAAAATGGGAGATTCGGAGTGAGCAATCGGCAACGAGAGGCAGGGACCGGGGAAGACCGTATGTCGCTAGCGACCCCATCCACGCCCGCACCCATTCTCGTCCATCTCGGCCTTGGGAAGCGATCGGCGGCCAAATCGACAGTCTCTACAGCGGGGCCGTCCTACGGCAAAGCTGTGCTTACATGCGTCCGCCCTGTCGCTGCCTGCCCGGACTCAGGCCAGCATGGCACGCACAAACACAGAGTGCATGTTGGAAACGCACCACTCGACTGCCCTTGTTCTGTTTTGTTGAAACCGAGCATTGACGGGCATCCACTTGCGTTCCATTCTATGCGCCGTCTCTTTTTTTTTGTTGTTTGTGACGTGTGGACGCAAAACGTCTTGCTCTCACAGCCGACGCGGCACACCCCGCCGCTTGTCAAACCTGCAGTGGCGGTATCAAAACCATCTACCAGACAGGCAAGGAGAATGGAAAAGAGGGGGTCGAGGGGTCGCATTCTTGCACGGCGATAGGTGGCCCAGGTGGACGGAGAGGATGACCGGATGGCACGTGTGCTTGTTTCACCCGTGAGGGGAGCTCGCCAGGTCGTGTCGTGTCGTCTTTGCCTCTTCGTCCGAGGTCACGGCGAGGCGCAAGCGTGAGGCCTCGCCCATTGCAACCAGACTAGACTCCATAAAGCTCGGGGCGGCGCCGGCTTCCAACCGTGCCGGATTTAGCGTTTCAAGAGGTGCTGCGCACTCAAGAGGGGCGACCACAGGAAATCATCGGACGAAAACAAACCCCACAGCAACCCAGAGCCGGCCGTTGATAGCCATCACCTGCGTGTTAGCTCTCGATTTGACACTACGAAATGTCGCCGCTTGTTTGAACCAGTCAAAGAGGCGCCAACACAAACGGTCAAGGGCGTCTCGTATTACAGGGACTGGAGTGGTTTCGGGGGAGGATCTTGTCTGATTTGGTTGAGAGATAGCTAGCTCGTCAAGAGTGCCTCTCCGTCTGGAACTTCCTGCCATCCACCGGTGCGCTCGGGCGTCGCGTGGCGGCGTTTTCTCTCTCCCCAATGTATCCATCCATCCTCCCACCAAACGGTTCCTCGTCTCTTCGTCCCGTCGTTGTGATCCAGAACAAAGAAGGCACGGATAGGCCGTTTAGTACAGGCGCTTAGGGGGCGACATGGTAGCCTTGATTGTAAGGCTACCAACGTTCTGCCAGCCCTTCTTCAGCAGCGAGACCAGGTAGTTGATGGCCATCATGATGTTGCCGACGAGCTGCTCCTGGGTCATGCCGACGTTGCCGACAGCGACACCCATGCACAGAACCTTCTTCAGCTGGAACTTGATGGTCGACTTGACCTCGGTGACCTTGCCGCTCAGGTCGTCGGCGTGCGAGACCGGGGTGGGGAACTTGCCGGCCTTGGACAGACCGGGGCCGAGCAGACGAGGGATCTGCTTGATGAGCGAGTCCGAGGCGATGAAGGCGTCGTACTTGCGGGCCAGCTTCTTGATGAGCTTCTTGTTCTTGTTGAGCTTCTTCAGGTCGTCGGCCGACATGGAGTCGATTCCGCCGTGCTTGGCACGGTCGAGATCGTGCTGGTCACCGAGAATGCTGTACAGGGGGGTCAGTCATGCGCTCTGATGCCGGATGGTCTGGGAGACTCGGGTCGGGACGACGAACCAGATGGCCATGTTGGGGCGGGGAACGACCGGCAGCTTGATGGTGCCCGAGAAACGCTTGTCACGCTGGGGGTCATAGTTCTTGAGGCCCTGTTCCCGAAGCAGAAGTCGACGGTTAGCAGCTGTCGCTCAAAGCAGCCAGAAAAGCCTGGACTGGTGCCTGCATCCCCCAGCAGCCTCCAGAGGTGCAACAACGTACGATCTGCAGCTCGACGGTCTCGAGGAAGTTGCGCTTCTTGGTCTCGAGCGAGTACTCAAGGAGCTCGCCGACGTTGGAACGCACTCCGGCGACGGTGATTTTCGACATGATGACCGTCTTCCAATAGAACAACTAGTTGATTCTAATGGTGAGGAATACTGCGTTCAGACTTTTTGTCGATGGTATGTTTAGTTCGTTGATTGAGAGGGGGATTTTTTTCGCCGGGCACGTTTGAATGCCAGAATGTGGGCGAAATTTAACCCACGCAGCGGCAGTAAGCCCCTGATTCAGAAGGCGGTGTGGGTATTTTTTTAGAAAAGCTGCGGGGCAGCCCTCCAGCGCAAAGGAAGCCGGTCACGTGATATCAGGACCAGCAAAACGTGCTTAGGCAGAGCTTTCACCATGTCGGCGACAGGGCTGACCTGCGCGCGGAGAAATCTTCTATAGCGCCCAGAACCGACTCGGCGATGCGTGGATGATAGCAGCTGGGCTGGATGGACCCTGAGGCTCCCGATGCAGGCGAAAACTACCTTGAGTTCAGCCCGAGCCGTCAAGTTTTTGTCGGATCCAGCGACCGAGACTAGAGCATAATTTCGGCTCTGCTTGGGGCCATCCTCGCTCGCCAGCGCTGACACACACACGCGCCGGGCATTCAATTTGGGCGCATAGAGCTCTACGTCCGTACTGCCTCGAGCTCGGTGCTCGGAAGCCAGGAAGCCAGGAAGGCCGCACGCACAAAGGAAACACGCGCATGGAGTATGGGCACACCAGCAGGAAACAGACAGCAAGCAAGAGGCATGTCCGGCCGGGCTCATAGAAATCCCAAGTCGCACGCACCAAATAAGCATTTGTCGAGATCACCCCACCGTCAAGGACCGTTGACGAAGTCCATGGCATGTTTTTAAGGGAAGAGGTGACCACAATCGATTGAGGAGGCCGGGAACGGAAGGAAACCCATCGGACAAGAAAATGTCGGATAACCCTCAGCAAGCCGCCGTAGCGGAGCCCCCATTGTAGTTTTCCAGCCTAGGCTATCTCGCCACATGACGGTGAAGAGTAGCCCGGACTGGTGAAGAAAAAGAGAGGAAAGAAATAACGAAATTTTCAGAGTCGCGGCGACGTTTTTATGGACGACTGTGGATTTTTTCGAATGGAGCCGCGCTAGACCGCATTGGAGGGGCGGGTGGGTCTCGGCGTTGCTAGGAGGCTGGTGGCGGTAGAATGCAGGCACTTGCGAAAAGACTGAGCCGGGCAAGCGAAGCGGACGAAGCGAGCGAGCAATGAGCCATGTATCCAGAATATCCATCTATCCTCTATCCCAGGCGCTGTCGTAAACTGCAAACACATAAAGAATATAAAGTGATCAAATCTTGGGGAACGTGCCGTTGTACCCCTCAACCACAGCAGTCAGCAACCGGTTGGCAATGGCCGTGTCGGGCGGCAGCCTTAGGTCGCCCTCCTTGTAGCCTTCCGGGGGCGGCTGGCCCAGGTTACTGACGCCGCGCTCGAGCGCCCTCTTGAGCTCCTCGATGGAGACCCATTTAGCATCCTCCAGCTCCGGGTCGTTGCCCAGAAAGATCTTCTCGCCGTCTCCCGGCAGCGCCTGGGCGATGGCGCCGATCATGAGGCTGGCGGGGAAGGGCCAGGGCTGGGAGCTGTGCATGACGACCCGGCCGACGGTCACGCCGCTCTCCTCCCAGACCTCGCGCCGGACCGCCTCCTCGATGGACTCGCCGGGCTCGAGGAAGCCGGCGAGGGTCGAGTACCAGTGCGGGGGCCAGCGCTTGTTGCGCCCCAGGAGGGCCCGCTTGCCCGTGCTGTCCACCACGGCCACTATCACGGTCGGGTCGGTCCGCGGGAAGCTGACGTTGGAGACCACGCCCCACGTCGCGCAAGGCCGCCGGTCCGTCTTGCTGCCGCCAGCCAGGTCGGTCGGCGGGCACGCGCGCTTGGCCCCCGCGTGCACCGGAATCGTCGGCTGGCCGCACTGAGCGCAGAAGGGGTTCCTGTCGTTCCAGGCCATTAGTGCTCGGGCGGCCCCGTAGATGGCAGCTGTTGTCGGATTGAGTATTTGTTTTGATCAGTACGGATGCCGCATCAGGATCGTCGAGGCCGCGAGGTGCCGTTCTCTCTCCCTCTCGCTGTCTCACCTTCGCCAGCGCCCAGGCCTATGGCCCGCTGGTCCTTGGCGAAAGCGACCCCGTCTCGCGCGGCCAGCTTCTCGACCAGCGCCCTGTCGGCCGTCATGTCGACGGCGAAGTAGGGAGTGCCCTTGTAGACATTGTGCTGGAAAACCTCGGCATCGCCGCTGACCGGCACAAGCCTCTGCTTTTCGTCTATCCCCAGCAGTATGATGACAGGGTGGCTCTCTTCCGAGTTGTAGTCCCGGACCATCTCGTCCTCGGTCTTGTCAAAGGGCGCGGGCCCGGTCACGGGCTCGACATCCTCTTTCTTTACCCAGGCGAGCGTCTTGGCCGAGGTGGTCAGGGGCGCCAGGTTGTCGAGCGGGAGGAAGACGGTCGAGGGGTGGGCAAAGGCGGCCTTGAGGAAGTCGCGGTCGCCGCGCAGAAAGGACACCCTGTTGAGGGGGTTGCCGGCAAAGTAGTTGACGACCTCGGGGCCGAAGGCCTTGGAGAGCATCGAGTCGTCGTGGCGGGCCTCTGGCAGCAGAGAGGCCGGTGTCGGAGCGTTCTCTCCCATGATGAAGTCGGGACGCAGGCAGACGGGTGGGGATGGGACGGGCGTATGCGGCCAAGAAGGTCGGGGGTTGGTCGCGGGACAGGAGAAGGGACGGGCAGGCAATCAATCACACAAGACACGGGAGAGAAGCGGAGGGGACCCGCAGGCCGGCAGCGAGGCTTTTATACGAGCACCAGCACCGGTGTTTGCGACACAAAAAAAACAGCCGTCACGTCGACGAGGAAAAGAGGGGAGGGGGACTTCCGATCCATCGGTGTGGGGTTGTGCGCGCAGCGATAGCAAACAGCGATCAATCGGGTCGCCCGACTGCGGGGCTGCCTGAAATAGAGGCGAGGTCCCGTCGTCGGTGGCGGAAGCGCCAGATCGGAAAATGCGCCCCGCCAACTCCGTCGGCGCGGTGGCCAGCTGGGCCAGTGGAAGCGCCAGGGAGAGGGCGCGGGAGCCTCGGCGGTCTGCCATGCGGCTCGCTGACATTGGCCCTCGTGTGCTGTGCGTGAGGTGTTCATCTGGAGCCGGGGTGGTGGCCTACTGCGCTGCGTGCACCGGGGCGGTGCCGACGCGCGCTTTGTAAGCGGTCAAACCCAACGCCAACCCAACAATGCCACGCGCATCGGGGCCGCCATCCCTCTCCTCTGCAGCCCCGGGGCCCGGGCGGCGGCCTCGGAGGGTCCATGGGGTGTGGGTCGATCGGGAGCGTCCTCCGTGTCGGTGCGGCACGGCAAGACATGGGCGGCACCAAGGCAGGCTCGCGTGCCTCTCGCATTGTGTCTGTATCTTGGGTCGCGCTGGCTGCGCCGTGGTGGCACTGTAGGTAGCAGAGGGCGTGGGACAGGGCGGGCTCTGCCACCAGTGGTTTTTGATGCCAATGCCACGTCCTGTCGCTTCGCGGTTGGGCCACCTCAGGGTGCATGGCCGTGTGCGCGTGCCCGCTCGACCCTGCCCGCCCCTGAAGCGCGCCCGCGTCTGTGCCCATGGGGTTTTGCGGCGCCAGTCGGTTTCGCATCGGCTCATGCCGGGTCGAGTGCCAATTTGCCGGTCTCTGGCACGCGCGAGATTTGGGCGGGATTGGATCTGGCCGGGACATGATGGCACCACCGCGGCGGGCGTCACGACTCGCCGGAACCCCCTTTGACAGCCAGTTCCCCGCACAGCACAGCGCCAATGGCCGGCCGTCCCGAGTAATGCACAATGCACCGCCGAGTCTCTCTGCTATTTTTGCCTCGGGAAAATTCTGCATGCGGCAAAAGCGCGAAGCGTTCAAACAAGAAGCACGGGAGAAAGACTTGGAGCGCCACGTGGGGCCTACCCCAACAGTCCCCGTGTCCTCGAGATTGGAGATGCCATCCATGGGCCTGGTCATTAAATCAGGCCGTCAGCTTGATTGCATGCTGTCAATTCGCCTTTGCGTTTTGATCGCTTATTCTCACCTCTTTCTTCGTGTTCTTCCTTTCTTTTTTGCTCTTCTTCTTTTCGCAGCGCGCGGACTGAGTAAAGGAAAATAAAAATAAAAACGCCACCCAGGAAAAAAAGACAAGGAAAAAAAAAACAGGAATCCAAAGTCACAAAAATTACACCAGAGACGCGTGCCTACCCAAAAGAACTGGAGAGATCCAAGGCGAAAAAAAAACCCCGTCTTTCTTTTCTCGCTTGCTCCGCTAATCTCCAAACATCGCGAAAGTTTTGGTTTCCTTTCTGTAATCATTTTTTTGTAACGCCCTGCCTCCTAGATACCCTCTTTGCTTTCGTTGTCGCCGTCGCCGCCGCTGTCGCATTTGCGTCTCATAGTCTTGCTGCGCGTGTCTCGCCGGGGCCAGAGCAGACGGCAAGCGCCTCCCTCACTGGCGGCTGCTTCGGCTGCTGGTGGCTAGACGCGGCTCCGTCGCCAGCTCCGCTCTTCATGTGAGCCCGATTGCCCGCAACGGCCTACCTCACCATGGCGCCTCCCACAGGGCCCCTCAACCTCGACGTCGAGGCCATATCGGGCATTTGCGGCTCCATATCAATTGCCTGCTGGGTCGTCGTCTTCTCGCCGCAGATCCTCGAGAACTTCCGTCGCAGCAGCGCCGACGGCCTCTCGCTGCAGTTCATCATCGTCTGGCTCGCGGGCGATGTCTTCAACATCCTGGGCGCCGTCCTGCAGGGCGTGCTGCCGACCATGGTCAGTCCCGAGCAGCGCGGCGCAGCCCCGTCCTATCGTGTCCGGCCCGTTGCTGACCACCCCCCGCACAGATCATCCTGGCTGTCTACTACACCATAGCAGACATCGTTCTCCTGGGCCAGTGCTTCTACTACCGCGGCTTCACATGGCGTGACGAGGTCGTCCCGCCCGCGCCCAAGCCGCCCAAGCCGCGCTCGCCGTCAAACGGCCACCCCGGCGAGCCGAACGAGCGCACCGGCCTGCTAGCTCACGCGCAGGACCGCCGCCCCGCCGCCGCGAACGCCGGTGCTGGCGAGGACCGCCGCGGCTCTTGGTCCAACAACTCGCACCACCTCTCGCCTGTCGTTCCGCTGCTGGACGAGTCCGCCTTCATCCGCGACACGGCAGTTCCGACCCCGGTCTCCCGGTCGAACCGCCCCTCCGCTACCTCGAGGCTCCAGGCCGCCGGCTTCAACCTGCTCGCTGTCCTCATGGTGTGCACCGCCGGGGTTGCCGGCTGGTACATGAGCCGGCCGCGGTCGAACCCACACCGCGGAAGCGACGCCCTGCCTCCGTCCTCTCCCCCCAGCACTGGCGACGACGCGCTCGAGTTCAGCGTCTGGGGCCAGATATTCGGTTGGCTCTGCGCCGTGCTCTACCTCGGCTCGCGCGTTCCCCAGCTGCTCCTCAACTGGCGCCGCAAGTCCACCGAAGGCGTGAGCATGCTCTTCTTCCTCTTCGCCTGCCTTGGCAACCTGACCTACGTCCTCTCAATCTTCGCCTACGAGCCGCGCTGTCGCGTGAGTGGGCCTGTGACCGGCGGCTGTGCGCCTGGCGAGGCTTCCCACGTCTACTGGCAGTACATTCTCGTCAACCTCTCGTGGCTGGCCGGTAGCCTGGGCACCCTGCTGCTTGACATGGGCATCTTTGTCCAGTTCTTCCTGTACAACCAGGATATGGATGAGGACGATGGGGACGACTTTCTAGACGATGACGATACCGCCGTGTCCGACGCCGACGGAGAGAGCATCGATGGCGAACGATGGGACTCGCGCCCCATCCTCCAGCGGAGCATGTCCAACTACTCGCGCTGACGGCCTACTTCCGTTGCATTGTTGCTTCCCCTATCCCTTTTCCATGGCTCGCATTTTCTCTCATCTCGCTATGCACAGCAGCCTGATCTTCCCGACTATGCTCGTTTATTTTCCATCATTTCCCTCTCTCGGTTGGGCTACCGCAGTCCTTTGGTAACAACAAAAGAAGCTTGATATTTACTCATCAGTTCGCGGCGACGCACCTCCTCATTATCTCTTATACGTGTGGGATACTGGGAAAATATCTTATGGAGGAGGGGGGAAAAAGCATTTCCGTTTCTTTCCTTTCATCATTCTCCCTAGCCGAAGTAAACAACCTCCAGGAGGATCATATCACACAAATAGACAGCGCGCGCATGCGGCAGCTACCACCTTTGCTGGGCTGCAATGCTACACCAATTGCACACGTGCCAATCTACTTGATGCAAGCGACCGTGGATGTATACCAATCGAAGCAGAGGAGGATACAATGGATCCCCGTAGAGCACCCAGGTAGGAAAGCATTTGGCTGGATCGCCACTGCTACGAGGGTCCATTCCATTCCAAAGCAAGGTAACAAGGCGACTCTTTTCCACTCGCCCACCATTCTCCTAGCTATGTGCTCAATCTGGACGATAGGTCAATCATGGCCACCATGTCTCCCTCGTCTACATTTAGCCCTTCGTACATACATTCACTCAGCATACAAACCTGGGAGTTTCCTCGACCAAGCTGTGCGCCACAGTCCCAGCCATCCTTGTTCGGTCTTCTTCCTCCTGTCCTTTGCCTACTTTTGCCCCCTGGGACTCAATCTCTTGCTCGTAGTCGGTGCCCGCTCCTGTCCCTGACGCCAATCTACCTCCTCAAGGCGGGCTCGCATCTTAGCTCCGATCTAGCCGCCCAGTGGCCTCAAATCAGAGCAACAAGGCAGTGAAATTTCCAACACTGTGCGGCATCCCACACTTGTGACTGACAGAAGCGCCGCGGGCACCTGTTGTTGCCCGTGATCTTACGAAGCAGCATCGCCCAAAAATGGTGCAAACAAGTGCTTGAGCCCCCGGAACGCCAACGGAAGTTTTGCCAGTGAGGGACATAGGATGCCGTAGAGGAAGTTAGGATTACCGTCTATTGGCCTCTCGGCACGTGCCTGCGTGAAACTATTGCCGTTCCCTGGAATTGTATGCAAACCACGCAAGGTCTCGATTAGCAAAAGGGGCGGATGGGAGGTAAAAAGCAGGGGGAAAAACAAAAATATGCGGTCTGTGTGGATCGAACACACGACCTTCAGATTTGATGTCCGAAGTGTAACTTCAGTCTGACGCTCTCCCAACTGAGCTAAGCCCGCTTTTTTTTGACTCGGTGCGAGGTTCGGTGGGTTTTGCGTCCCAAGAGGCAGGTCTCCATAAATTTGCCCATGCGCGCACTCCCGGTGAAAATCAGGCTGCCAAATGCAATACACAAGGTCTTCTGACCGCTTCGTGGAGGCTTTTGCCCTATATACACCCTACTTGCACCATGGCTCGGCACAGTAAGACATGGCTGCAGTAGTCGTCTTGATAGCCAGTCAGGACTAATGACAAGGGTTAGGTCGCATGGGTAGCTATCTTGGCCCCAGCTTAGAAAAGCAAGGTCATTCTTTGCTGCATTGACTTCAAAGTAAGACACTATCAAAGGTTCCGCGCGTGCTAGACGAACGATAGTTATGACGACTAGGGACTTTCTTTTGTCCGCCTTTGGGAACTTTGTCAAACAACGGTGGCCTGCTAACTCTCACATAAAACAGGGGCTAGTTTGATTTCTTTTTGCGACCAGAAAGTGGAAAGAAAAGCAATGTGTGAGAGGGGATAAGAATCAAGAATCACGGGGAAAGCAATGACGAGGAAAAGAGAGACACCACATCTGGGTCTAAATCGAACACAGACATCTCTGCATTTGTTTTTAATTTGTTTATTCTATTTAGAGAAAAAAAAACCCCGGAGCTACGTTGCAGCAAAGACATTGTTTCTTCAAGGGGAACTAGGATATGACATCAACATCTTTGACCAAGCTTTGTTTTTCTCGATCTCGACATATAGTTAGACACCCGAAATATCAAACGCATGAAACATGGCCGATTTAGCAGGCCACCTCTACAGATGGAACCCGCCTGATGTGAGAAGCCCTAACAAACCTAACATCTATCTGTCCCCCTAGGGTCGATATGATTTCGTAACTAACTCGGCTAAAGCATAACTCAAAGTTGCCTTATGTTGATACGAGTGATATGCGGGAAATATGGCGTATGCATTGTGTTTTTTTATTATTATTTCTAGAATCATCTGGAATGTAACAAACGCGGGGTTATATCAACACATACAGCCAATTTATGATGAGTCGGTGTCAGTATCTTTTGGGTTGACAATGTCTTCGAAATGCCTACACGTGTTGTCTACAACTTCGATCACGAGCCAGCCTGCAAACCGCTCCAGGGGCACTTGTGCGCTTGCATCGGGAGAGTCAAAGACATCCGCACTGCATCAGGAATGAACATGTTTGGCTCTTGGGGGGGGGGGGCATCCGCGCCCGGGCATGGAGCTCCCGCCGGACCTCCACAAGAGATGTGAAATGCAGACATCTGACTGGCGCGGATGATTCCAGCCCCCCGGCAGAGCTTTTCGAGTGGTCTAGCTAAGACCAATGACCCCCAAGCGGCGGCTCGGCGCTGGGCAATGTTGATGCCGCTAGCTTCACTGCGGAGAAATTAGCGGGGGGGGCGCTTGACACAAGTTTGCACAAGCACGTCGGCACTTGTCAAAAAAGAAACACATCCACCCACAGGGGCCCCTACTCCTCCTTCTCCGGTCGGTCGCCATGGGGGGCGTGAGGGGGGAGCCGGAAGATATTTGTGTCTTGTTTCTTGTTTGGGACATGGGCGTGCTGCGCCTTGACCTGACCGGACAGGCGGCAGGCACATGACAGCTCACCTGGCAAACAAAAGGAAACGAAACGAAAGGCTGGCGGGGTCAGAGAGAAAGATTCATGCTTGCCGCAGTGGCTTGGCTGGCCAGAAAGCAAGGAATGAAGATTGGGCCGTGACGACGAAGAGCCAGTGTTGGCGTGGGCCGCTACCCGTCCACCCGAGCAGAGGAGGACAACAAACGTGATGAACTCAAAAATGGCCAGTTTGCGCGTTTATTCGTCAGCGCCACTCTCCCACGCCCGCGAGCCGGGCTCCATTTCCCACCTCTCTCTCCATCGGCTATACTACGTAGTATGTACCACGACATACGTGCATACTCACCCACCACACGCGCACCCCCCTCCCCTAGCAAACTCACCGCCGTCCTCTTGGCGACCCTGTGCCTCCCTCACGGTCCACCGCCCTTGTCTCGTTGAGGAAAGGCCCGGCTTCGCCGCCACATCCTTGCGTTACCATCCAACGTCCACGCCCCCCTAGTCCCAACATGGGACTTGGTTGTCTGGAAACGGGGAGGAGGGTGGCGAAAACAGGGGAGGAGGTCGGGAGGGGAAGGACCAGCCATCAAGGAGCGCGGCAGGCAGGAGCCCAGAGATCAAGAAATGGTCAAGGGACAGAGTGGAGGATGGTGATGTGGGAGGGTGGAAAAAAACAAGAGGTTGAATTAACCCCATAGAGCTCCGTCGAGAAGCAGAGATTTCAGCTGCAGATCCAGGGCTCGCCGTCTGCTTCTTTCCTCTTTGGGGGCCCATGAGAGGACAAGCCTTGATAAAAAGTGGGATCGAGTGTGTGTGAGTGTGTGATATGTGCTTGCTGCAAAGGCAGCGGCAGGGCGCATGCTCGGCCCAGAACTTGCAGTAGCCGACAGCCACCCCCCTCCTGGCCTGCCTCTTTACCGAGTTCGACCAGCTCTCTCTCTGATCGGGATCTGGGCAGCAGGGCTACGACAACCTGCAGGCGGCCTGGTTGCAAATACCTGGCTTTCTTGCCCACCCTGCCCTGTTGTGATGCTGCTGTACATAGATGTTGTGCCACAGCTGCATGAACGAACACAACCAGTCCAGTGCCGGGATGCCCTCTGGCCTGCTAGCCTGCCCACCGGCATTAGGCAGCAGGAAGAAGCCGCCCAGGTCAGCCAACGAGGAACCAAGGCGCCGTGCGCTCGAGCCACCCCGGACCGGGCTAGTTCGGCCAAATAAAAGAATGGCGTACGGGTAGGGAAAGTGGCTTTGGGCCGAGGGGGGGAAAGGAAGGGAAAATAGACGCGAACAAAAAAAAGAAAAAGCCACCAAACCCAAAGACGCGGCACGGCGCCTCACGTCACGGACGGCGGGGGAACGCGGCGAACGAAGCCAAGCCCGTTTGGGCCTGGGAAGGGCTTGGCGTGCGACCACGGGATGCGAGGTGCCGCCAAAAGGTGGGCGTCTGTGTGTTCGGCGTAATGTGAGGTGAAAATGGGAAGGCTAGCATGGCTGGGTAGGGGAAAGGGG
>PYSQ01000103.1:49303-81791 GCA_003049435.1 Nakataea oryzae | reverse complement strand
CCCCAGGGCCTAGCCCTGCAGCGCGCGATGCAGCGCAAAGTCTGGTTTGGCCTGGTCCACCACAGGATGGCAATACGAGACGGGCGTCGCGTGTAGATGGGGCTGCCGCGGCAGGGCGACGAGTCCTGATAGTCGCAGCTGTGAGGCATCAGCCAGAGAGCCCTAAGCCAAGTGAACCTAGCCCCGAGTCCCTCGGCACTAGGCTAGACCTAGGCACCTAGGCTAGTGCCAAAAGTCCGTGCCACCCTGGCCACCCCTCCAAGCAGGTTTGCCGTTTGCCCCGACGAGGATCCACCTTCCTTTCCGGCCAACCGGCGCCAGATCGCCTCTCACGACTTTTTATTTTTTTTATTTTTTTATTCTCTCATCCGAAATCCTTCCCGCAAAGCACTAAAACGGAGCATCTCACCGAGTCCATCTCGCAGGACCACAGCCTCGACAAAAACAAACCCCCCTCACAACGCAATCATGTTCGCTGCTTCAAGGATCCAGACCAGGGCCTTCTCGTCCACGGTCCGCAACGTACGTGCCTGGCCCCTCCGTAAACCCCGTCCCCCTCCCTCCGGCGCCGGACTCCGCCGCTGCTCAATTCCGCCCGAGCCAGCGTCGCCGTGTGCTGGTCGCGTGGGCAATGGCCATCTTCCGCGGGCCCGTCTGGCACAATGGCACTAACACTGGCCGTGCTGGCCTCTGTAGCTTTCCAAGGTCACCGTCCTGGGTGCTGCCGGTGGCATTGGCCAGCCGCTGTCGCTCCTCCTGAAGCTGAACCCCAGGGTCTCGGAGCTGGCTCTGTACGATATCCGTGGCGGACCTGGTGCGTCATTTTGTCACCCTTCGCTCTTTGGGCTCGCGCGAGCCAGACGTCATGGTTGGGGAGGCCACAACCCCTCCTCAGCTTGGTCTCGCGCGCAACCACTCCCCTCCCCACTTGCCCCCTCCCTCACGCCCCTGCTGACGATCGATGCACCACCGTCCAGGCGTCGCTGCCGACATCTCGCACATCAACACCAAGTCCTCGGTCAAGGGCTACGACCCGACCCCCTCGGGCCTGGCCGCCGCCCTCAAGGGCTCCGAGGTGGTGCTGATCCCCGCCGGCGTGCCCCGCAAGCCCGGCATGACGCGCGATGACCTCTTCAACACCAACGCCTCCATCGTCCGCGACCTGGCCAAGGCCTGCGCCGAGTCGTGCCCCGACGCCAACATCCTGGTCATCAGCAACCCCGTCAACAGCACCGTGCCCATCTGCGCCGAGGTCTTCAAGGCCCGCGGTGTCTACAACCCCAAGCGCCTGTTCGGCGTCACCACCCTCGACGTCGTGCGCGCCTCGCGCTTCGTCTCGGAGATCAAGAACACCGACCCCAAGGACGAGAACATCACCGTCGTCGGCGGCCACAGCGGCGTCACCATCGTCCCGCTCCTGAGCCAGAGCTCCCACCCGGACCTGTCGTCCAACGACGCCCTCATCAACCGCGTCCAGTTTGGCGGCGACGAGGTCGTCAAGGCCAAGGACGGCGCCGGCTCCGCCACCCTGTCCATGGCCATGGCCGGCGCCCGCATGGCCGAGTCGGTCCTGCGCGCCGCCCAGGGCGAGAAGGGCGTCATCGAGCCCACCTTTGTCGACTCGCCCCTGTACAAGGACCAGGGCATCGACTTCTTCAGCTCCAAGGTCGAGCTTGGCCCCAACGGCGTCGAGAGGATCATGCCCATCGGCGACGTCGACGCCGCCGAGCAGAAGCTCATCGACGCCTGCCTGGTCGACCTCAAGAAGAATATCGAGAAGGGCGTCGCCTTTGTTGCCTCCAACCCCGGCAAATAAGCGTCTCGTTCCCTTTTTTTGATCTGTGGCCCTCCTCCCACGACGGGCTCTATCAAACTGCATCGTCTTTGAGCTTGTGACCGGGCGGTGAGGCGGAACAGGACGGGGATTGGGCAGGGGATGCATGCATGTGCAGCATTTTAGATCTCCCACAAACCAAAAAAAAGTAAAAGCCTGATAATTGACGACTTTTGTCGAGTGTACCATACAGAACATGATCCTTCTTTTTTCCCCCTGTGTCTTGATGCAGATTAATACTCTCTTCTCCACCGTCTTCTGAACGATTCCCACATGAGGAAAAAAAGCTGTTCCAACCATGACACTCTTGTTAAAATGGTGAGGAGTTGCCGTCGCGAAAGCGAGCCCACCAGGCCAAGTGTCCACGCACGCCTATGCAGGAGACATGGATGGTCCCGGTATGCCTCGTGGGGCTCCCATGTAGTGCGAGCGATGAAGAATCCAAGCAAGTCAGTTTACAACCTGCCCTCGATGAGCCAGTAGGAATCCAACGTAAAAGCATATATTCTAGTCTAAGTTGGCAGACAATTTATAGGAATGAGCCGAGAGATGCTGCCTGTGTCACCACAAGGCTGTTCTGATGCATTCGCAATGCCCCGGCACGTGAGGGCCGGGATGTGATTACGGGAAACTCAACCAGTACCAAAGCTGATATGGTGGACACGACGTCGAAAAAAAGGAAAAGAAAGAATGGCGGGCTGTCTAGCCCTACCTTCTCCCCTCGGCTTGATTTTGCGCAGGAAGCTGGACTCCCCACCGCTCCGCCAGCTCCCTCTTCTTCGCCTCCATCTTGCGCTCGTACTCCTCCACCTGCTCCAACCGCTTCTTCTCCTCCTCCTCCATCTTGACCTTGAGCTCTGCCTCCTTGCGGACGCGCTCGCGCTCGAGCTGGTCGGGCCTGCGCTCGGCAATGTCGCGCGCCTTGAGGTCGCTGAAGAGGTACTTGAACACCACCTCGATGATCCAGCAGGCCGCGTAGTCCCCGACCATGACCGCCGTCAGAGTCTGGCGGAACTCGGCCGTGAAGGGCACCAGCTTCATCTGCTCGTTCAGCTCCGGGATCAGCTCTAGCGAGCACGAAAAGGCAATTCCGGTGACGCCGATAATGCCCCAGTACATGCCGCGGTTCTCAGAGATGGACTCGCGGAAAGGCCGGCCCTGGTAGTTGATGGCGAACGTGCTGATCTGCTGGATGAGCTGCAGCAGGTACACTGCGCTGTTCAGCAGAGACGGCGAGAACTCGGCCTCGAGGTCGATGTTATCAGAGCGACTGCAGCAAAGTTGTTAATGTCAGAACATGCTGGCGATCCAGCCACCCGAAAACCTGTGAAACGAGCGAGTGCGCATAGGGACAAACTTACGGAGCAATCTTGTCGCAGAACCGGGCGATGAAGATCAGAGTAGCAATGTGCACAGCAAACTGTCCGAGGATAGACCCAATAATGTAGAAGTTGAAGATGTTTGGTTGCGGGCGCTCCTTGGAAAGACCCTCGACCGAACGGGCGCGGGAGATGGACAGGAAGCAGACACTCATGAGCATGCCGCTGATGGTGTACTGCCCGTCACCAAACTTGATGCCCTCAAGGTAGAGCACCGAGAGGCTGTAGGCCGTGATCAGGCAGTTGAGCGCCAGGATCTTGTACATCTGGATAGTCGCCACCAGGGTGCAGCGTCCCTGTCGGATGATGTTGGGCACGGCGATGACGTTGCGGAGCTTGCTGGTGAATGGGGCCGCAACCGACGCGTCTCCGAGCTTCAGCGATGGCGGCTCGCCGTCGTCTATCTCGCTGTCCATCATCGAGGCCGTCAGTTTGTCGGCAAGACCGGCTGCCCTCTCGGCCATCTGGGCCTGGCGGGGGTCCCGCTTGAGGAGCTGTTGGGCGCCGGGCGACGTGATGGTCTCGGTCGGGTGTCCACTGGCCTTGATCAGCTCATCCACCGGCACGTTCTTGATCTTGGCCTCGCGCTCCATGGCCTTCATGTAGTGCGGGTTGGTCGGTCCGGGCGGGTACAGGTGGGCAATCATGACGGGCACGGGGGGCGTGGGCTGGTTGAAGCGCTGCATCAGCTCGATCTGCTTCTGGTACATTTGCTTCATCTTGTCGTTCCTCGAGTACTCGGCGATGCGTTGCAGGTCCTGCGGCGTTCCGTTGAGCAGCGCCACTCCGATGTGGGCCTGCTTCAGCGCGCCCACGTCGTTGGTGCCATCGCCGGCCATCAGCGTGTAGTAGCCCATGTCCTTCAGTCCAAGTAGAATCTCTTCCTTCTGCTTGGGCGAGACGCGCGCGTAGACCCATGTGTACCGGAGCAGCTGCTTGAAGCCAACCTGGTCCTTGAATTTGGCCAAGGCGTATCCGGTCACGCAAATGTCGTTGTCCTGGAGGATCTTGGGGTCGATCGGCTTCGTGGGGTCAGCTTTGATGTGAACCTTGTCATCGACGCTGTGCCACACCAGCCCGTCGCCGCCCTCGTTGTGCTCGGGTGCGTCCAGGATGAGAACGTCGCGGTCCACAATCTCCACCTCCCGGGCCACATGGACGGCCGTGAGAGGGTTGTCACCAGTGATCATGACGACCCTGTGGCTGCTCTCGTTCAGCATCTGGACGGATTGCTTGGCGTCGTCCTTGAGCGGGCAGTGCAGGACCAGGAATCCAGCAAAGGTCAGGCCGGACTCGACCGACTCCCGCTTGAGATCGTTGATCTTGGATGCACCGAGCTCGCTGTCCGTCGTCAGTTGCTTGTAGGCCAAAGCCAGGACACGAGAGCCCCGACGGGTGAAGTACTTGTACGTCTCTTCGTAGTCCTTGGGGACCGTCACCAGCATCTTCATGATGGTCTCGGGCGCGCCCTTGACGCCAACGAATGTGCCCTGCAGCTTGCGACCTGTCGAGTCCTTTCCGGTGACGCTGGCAACGGAGCTCTGGCGCTTGAGAGCAGACGAGAATTGGAACCGACGCTTGATCTGGACAGCACCCGTGATTCCGCCGTTGGCGGCGGCAGCCGGCTTGTGCGTCAGAGTATCATTCTTGGCAAGCCCCCAGCCAAGAGCAGCCAGCGTCGCCTTCTCCATGGGGTCTCCAACGATTTCGCCCTCGTCGAGCTTCACAAGCGCGTGGGCAGTGGCCAGAACGAGGGTGGTCTCGATGCCGGCCGAATGAACAGGCGTCATGTGGCTATGAGCTCCGTCGGACTCGCGAGGAGTGTCGGTGCCAGACTGGCCAAGTCCGAGGCCGGCAATGCCCTCGACAACGAGGTCCTCGCCCGTCAGAGTGCCGGTCTTGTCAAAGCAGGCAATATCGATGCGGCCAGCGAAGGGGATACGGAAGGGCTCAGTGCAAAAGATGGCAAACTTGGCAAGGGCAGCCAAGCTGGTGTTGACGGCGAGACTGAGCTCCATGGGAAGCTCGGGCGGCACAACGCTGGTGACGATGAGGATGCAGTCGAGGAGCAGCTTGGAACGTTTCCGGTCCTTGCGAACACCCTCTTCCCACACATACCAGGAGGCAGCCAGCGCGAAGACAAGCAGGAAGAGGATGAAGAGCAGAGCTTCAGCGTTGTTCGCCGAGACACGCTCGGTCGAGTAGATCATGGTCCTCACAAGACTGCCCTGCGAGGTCTCAAAGCCGGTCTTGGTCACGATCGCCATGGCTCCGTCGTCGGGCGGGTGCGGCACGCCCGAAGCAATCTTGGGCCTCGCCTCCTCGGCCGTTCCGTGCGAGATCTGCAGAACCTTGGTACCGCCCCAGAGGAACGAGTTCTTGTCCAGGCCTTCGGGCTCGAGCAGCGCATCGCCGGGGCGAAGCTGGATCGACTCCTTGAGCAGCGGCGTGCTCTCCCCTGAAAGCATAGCCTCGTTGACGATGGCGGTGCCCTCAACTAGTATCATGTCGCAAGCAACGCCGCTGTCTTCCTTTGTCCTCGAGACGGACACCAGGTCGCCCGGAACAAGCCTGTCGCTCGGAACTTCAACCCACTTGCCCAGCCGATAGACCCACATGTCAAAGGGCTTGAGGCTCATGCCGCGGAACTCGGTGAGCGTGCGCTGGCGCTGCCAGACAACAGTGCTCTCGAAGGCGACCAGCATGAGCAGGGTGAACAGCGAGTAGTACCAGTAGTCGTCCAGCATCCACAGGCCGACGCAGAAAATCTGGAAGACAAAGAAGGGGGCGACGGCGTGCTCCTGGAAGAGCTCCGTGAAGGAGGGAACGGGGATATCGAAAGTGTTGGTGCCATAGTGCTGCTCGATCCGGGTCAGCTCGGTGGCCGTTGTGATGCCCTTGGAGAGCTGGTAAGTTTCCAGATTCGGCTTGGGCTCGGCATCAATGTCGTAGTTGAGAGTCCGGAAGCACTTGTCGGCGGGGTCGTAGAGGAACCGGCGCTTCTGGAAGAGGAAGGAGACGTTGTCCTTGCCGCCAACCTATGTCGCCGCAGCCAGCGCGGTTAGCATCGTGGGCTGGAATCCGCCCAGCCGGACCATACATACAAAGATAGCAGCATGATGAACGAGGGGGTGCACCAGGCGCGGGGGACCGTACCTTGTCGCGTTGGATCCTGCAAATGTCGGCGGCACCGGCGTTGGCAATGGGGATCAGCTTGACAAGCTGGGCATCGGCGACGGTCTTGGTCTTGCTCGCGGTGAAGAGAGCACGGATGTTGACGCTCCACTTGGTGCTCAGCCAGGCCAGACTCTGGAAGGTGATGATGGTGCCCATCCAGACAAAGGTCCACTCGGGGGCACCGATGTACTTGTCGTACAGGTCTGTGGTGAGGTAGAAGCGCAGGAAGATGGGCCATGCGATGGCAAAGGGCCAGACGTATGCGTGGGAATACAGAGGCAGCGGCCTCAGCAGCTCTGCGTGCTTGATTTGCACATTGTCCACCAGGGGCGGTGGTGACGGCGAGGACGCCATGGTCGGCTCGGCCGGGTGCGGCGGTCGCTCTTTTTGGCGAGAGTCGCGGCCGTCTTTTGTTGGAGAATTCAAGGAAAGGGCAGAAGCAGGGGCATCGCGCGTGTCGAGGATGGCGACACCGCAGTCTCTGTTTGTTGTACGTGGTGGGGGAAGAGTCGAGCCGCGATTCTGGGATTGATTTTTTTCCCCCTTAAAGAAAAAGCGGCAAGCTCGCCGTTCAACCCGACGTCCTCAATGCGATCTGTACTTTTCGCCGCTTCTGGTGGGTGGGTGGGTGCCAGCCAAAGCTGCGGGGGGGCAGTGTCTGGTGGTGGGTGCACGGGCCAGGTATGCGGATGGCCTGGATCTTGGTGAGCAGGGCCCGAGAAGATGACGCAGAATGCTGTCCAGGGGCAGGCACCCTTTGTTACGCCGCACATCCCGGTCCCAGGATGCTGGGCGCCGTCTCGACCTTGCCGAGCTTGATACATTCTAAACCACTGAATATGTCTAGAACCACCTGTGCAAGAACAATGGAGTCGAGAGCGCCTCATGGACGCTATGCCGTGTCGACTTATAAGCGCCCCTCGTCACCCGGGACCCTGGTCCGGAGACCCTGTGGCTGACTGGATCCTTCGCACATGGATCACTTTAAGTTCTGTGCTCGAATGGGGCTGGAATCCATCGCGGACTGCGGGGTGGTGTTGCTGACCGTTGGAATGCGCCCGAGCGAACCGAGAGGCTTGACTTTCCACACAAGGTGGCCTTGACAAGGTCGACCTGAGTAACAATGGCCTGGGTCCACAAAGAATACAATCACATAAGCAGCCGGCAGAGTCCTGATTTGAGCGGACCTGGGAATTGCATCGTTATCTAGGTAGCCTGCTTGCACAAAGAAATCGTCCGCCTTGGTGGACACCTGGCGCCCCTCCAGGGCTCGCCAGCGTTCTGGGTGGGGGCGGCCAATCCAAACCCCAAGCTTGAGCGCCCCTGGAACCCCACTAGGCAAACGGAACGTATGGACCAGAGCTCCACGGAGTCGCCATCATAGTGTGCCATATTTGATCATTCGCGCCGTTCCTGCCTGTCAAGCAGCAAACAATAAAATCCCCCATACCAGCAAGTGACTTATCCCGTCCTGTGCCAGCTCGAAGCTACAGCGGCTCCTGCCCTTCCTTATCCAATTTGCGCAAATCGAAGAAAAAAGAAGAAAAGTCGCGCCGCAAGGCCGCGGGAGCGGACATGTCGCTCATCCAGCTGTCGAGGCTGATCGACCTCCCCGAATCCGATCTCCAGCAGGTCCTCGACTACGCCCTGACACTGTCCAAGCCCGAGGCGGCCGAGCACTTCAAAAACATGCTGGGTGACGCTCCCCAGGCGATCGAGTTCATATCCGCCTTCAACGGCCGACGAAAAGACCCAGCGGCCCCGGCAGCAAGCCAAGCGCAACCCGCAGCGCGACCTGATCAGATCGACGCCGTCCCGAAGCCCCAGCGGGGCCAGAAGAAGAAAAAGGCAGCGCTTCACACGCCTGCACCGCGCCAAATCACAAACGCTGGCATCGGCCCAGGCACTTCGTACAACAAGAAGAACTTCGAGGAGGACTACATCTCAAGCAGATCTGGCGCATCAAGCCCCGCCCAGCGAACCGGCTCGCCGAAGCCTCCTCCACCAGCAGCCAAGGCAGCACCGCCTCCCAAGCCGCCTCCCTCCGCCTCTGGATCGCTCGTGTCAGACCTGCTTCCCGTACCCAAGTCCAAGTCCAAGTCGAACTCGAACTCGAGCAGTCGATCCTCGACACCGGCACCGGGACCAAAGGGCAAAAATGCGGCCACAAAGGTAGTCATCACGGGCGGCACGCCCATGCACGGGGCATCGACGGCCATATCTGACCTCGATGCCGCGATCCGGGCCCTCGAGATATCCACGAATCCCACCCTCAGCGGCAGTGGCGATAGCGCCGCCCGCCGGTGCAACTGCGTCGGGGCGCGGCACCCACTGCAGACCGCAGCGCCCAACTGCCTCAGCTGCGGCAAAGTAGTCTGCCTGAAAGAAGGGCTCGGCCCCTGCACCTTCTGTGGAGCATTGCTACTGTCGCCGGCCGAGGTGCAGGCCATGATCAAGGAGCTGAAGTCGGAGCGCGGCAGGGAGCGCATGGCCGAGGATCGCCGGGCCAACAAGCGGGCCGATGTCGGCGCGGCGGCCCGCCCATTTTCCCGGCCGCTGGCAGCCAGAGACGAGGACAAGGGACCCCGGCCTGGCGAGGACCCGGCCATGGCGGCGGCGGAGGCCAAAGCGAGGGAGCACCGGGACAAGCTGCTGGCGTTCCAGGCGCAGAACGCAAAGCGGACGACGGTGCGCGATGAGGCGAGCGACTTTGACGTGTCCATGGTAGGCAGCATGTGGGCGACGCCCGAGGACAGGGCAAGGGAGCTCAAGAAGCAGCAGAAGAAGCTGCGCGAAATGGAGTGGAACGCCCGCCCGGACTACGAGAAGCGGACGCAGGTGCTCAGCATCGACCTGGCGGGCGGCAAGGTCGTCAAGAAGATGATGGCCACCGAGAGGCCGCCGACCCCCGACGACGACGACACGCCCGTGCCCGACTACGCCGCCGCGGCCTCCTCTGACCTCCTGGGAGAGCTGGACGGGAACAGGGTCTCGGGCGGCGGGGCCTTCAGCCGCAACCCGCTGCTGCAGGGTCTCATCAAGCCACAATACGACATAAAGGGGAAGGCCTCCGAGCTGGAAGGCAGGAAGGACAGGGCCACTCGCTGGAGGAGGGTGCAGGACGATCTCAACGACAACGAGGGCGTCATTCTCGACGGTGGAATCTACGGCGGATCACCTCCCGTGCTGGACGCCGGTCGGGAGGAGCCACAATGCGGCTGAGTTGAGAAATTGAAATACGTCATAGGATGCCTTTGTGTTGGTTTGCGCAGTGCACCCTGCTGTTATAATATTTGCTTCGTGGCAGTTGGAGCCGGAAGTCTCCTGGGCATGGAGATCTCCAAGCAGAAAGAAGAAATGATGCCCAACCCCGCAGGTGCATACGCATCTCTATCCATAATGTGTAGCGAGAGAGGTCTGGCTACGACCTGGTGGTTGTTTTAGAGGAGCGATCTCTCTATTCAGGGGTACGTCACGACGTTGACTGCGTATCTGTGCATGGGGAGGACCCAGCAATCTCTCCCAGTCAATCAAGCAATCGGGTGTGCCGATCCGGGCACGGTGGCTCCGTCGGTCAATCGGCTGTCCCGTTCCTCCGACCACCAGCCTCGCTGCCCTTGCTCCTCGCCGCCGGAGTTACGCGCGAGATATCCCCGGTTTGCCACGAAAAGTCGGTCCGAGAATCCGGATACAGAGAAGCAGGACGGCCAGCAACCGCAGAATCCGCTTGGTGTCATGAAATGAGATTTCCCTCAAGCATCAATGTGATCGCATCCCAGTCAAAGGGTAGGGTTGGCAGTGCCATGGCCAGGCCACCTAGACCAAGTAGAGGCACCTATGCAGATAGGAATCGGCAGTCGGGGCCGGCGCCGGGAGTGTCCGCGCAGCCGAGAACGGCTCTAAATCCAGACCGCATCCGGTCTTAGCGGTGTTAAAATTGGCGAAATGCAAGCCACATGGCACCTGATGGGCCATGAGGGGCCGGCACGATGGCCTATGATGTAACAAGGTTTGGCTGGTCTAACAGCACAGCATCCAACGAAAGATGGAACCTCCCGTACGTGCGTGTCAAGTTGCCCCCCTGCGGGCTTGAATACCCCGCACCCATCCGGCGTATATATCTTGACCAAGTCCCTCAGTGGAAGGGACTCAGGATGCCAAACCTTCAGTCTCAACCCTCACCAGCGCCACAGCAGCCCAGAGAACTTCAGAAACCGACCAAGGCACTTTACAGTTGCTCTTTGACCATTCAAAATGTCGGCCCCAGCACTCCCCGAGCGCCTCGCGCAGTCGGTGGAGAACTCCAAGTGCGAGTACCGGAGACTGGGCAAAAGTGGTCTGTCTATCTCGGTGCCTATCTTTGGATGTATGAGCTTTGGAGACCCAAAGAGCATTCCATGGGCCCTTGGGGAAGAAGAGGTAAAACTTAGCCCTGCTGCCAGCTTGCCTGGGACTATCCCCTGAGGGAGGACCCCTGGGCTCTGATGTCATCGGTCGCCATGGTGTCCGAACATACCTCGACTTTTTGACCAGTTGACTAACCCGCGTCCACCTCCAGGCTCTTCCCCTGCTCAAGGCCGCCTACGACCGGGGCTTGAACACGTGGGACACGGCCAACATGTACTGCAATGGCGCGTCTGAGATCGTTGTCGGCAAGGCGCTGAAGAAGTACGACATCCCGCGCCAGAAGGTCGTCATCATGACCAAGTGCTTCTTCGCTGTCGGAGAGCAGCCGGAGATGATGACCTACTTGGTCCCCGGGGCCATTGCCAAGTCCAAGGACTACCAGAACCAGCACGGCCTCTCGCGCACCGCCATCTTCAACCAGGTCGAGGCCTCGCTGCGCCGGCTCGACACCGACTACATCGACCTGCTGCAGATCCACCGCTTCGACACCAAGACCCCGATCGAGGAGACCATGAAGGCCCTGCACGACCTGGTCACCATGGGAAAGGTCCGGTACATTGGAGCTAGCTCCATGTGGGCGACGCAGTTTGCCCAGATGCAGTTCTGCGCCGAACGCAACGGCTGGACCAAGTTCGTCAGTATGCAGAACCAGTACAACCTTGTGGTAAGTTTTTCACGTGTCGTTGGAGAAAATAAAGAGCTTTGGCACGCCAGCAGAGTATGAGGGTTAACGTGAGGGAAAAAACCCCCGATTCACAGTACCGGGAAGAGGAGCGCGAGATGAACCGCTTCTGCAATGAGACCGGTGTCGGCCTGATCCCGTGGGCGCCCCTATGCCGCGGCAACCTGGCCCGGCCGCCCAAAGACTACGGCACGACGGAACGGAGCAAGCAAGAGGCGTCGACGACGAAAGGAGCTCACGGCACGGTCGAGCCCGACCTGTCCATCATCAAGAGGGTAATGGAGGTTGCCGAAAAGCACAGCTGGCCCATGGCCCACGTCTCCCTGGCATGGATCAACTCCAAGGTGACCAGCCCCATCATCGGCTTCAGCAGCGTCGCGCGCATCGATGAGGCCATCGGGGCGGGCGGAAAGACCTTGACTGAGGAGGAGACCAAATATCTGGAGGAGCTGTACCAGGCCAAGGAGATTCTTGGTCACTCTTGAGTGGATTGGATCAAAACGACTTCGTCGGTCATGGACAGATTTAAAGCAGTATCTCGGCCTTCAAGTGTGGCTGCTGTGTCTACTATAAGACCTCGAGTCCAAAAATGAGTACCTATAGCCTTGATTTCAGCGAAAAACATAATGAAATAGAGAGAAGCGTCTATTTCTGTAGCTAGGCTACTCGCTTCTGGATCTTAACAAGTAGACGAAAGTTTCCGCCCATAGCCCTGTGTTTCTGCCCGGCAAGGTAGCATGCCTCCAAGTTGTCGCTCGTACCAAGATTTGACTCTTTCCACCTGGTCGAGATCCTTAACCATGTGGACCCAGCCATGTTCTCCTTGACGAGCGCCGGGCCGCAAAGGACCTTTTTAGTAGCCTCATGGGACAGCTTAATCCCTTCGCCTACCCCAGATATCGGCAAGGTGTCGGCTAGGCTGCAAGATACTACTTGATAAGCTTCCCGCCTGAAGCAGGTGGCCATGAGCGCCTATCGTCACAGCCCTGTATAGATCTGCATTAAACCAATGGAAAAACAAAACCAACGAAAATGGGATGTTGAAGATAGCCGTGAGGCCAAAGTTCTGGATTGAGTTGATGTAATGTCAATCTCCATGCAAGTCGCTGAGAGGGAGGCGGATCCCAGGACGAAAAGCTTCTATATCCATGTATCAAGGGGGTTATCAGGCCAAATGAGGTTCACTTTCATCTGTATTGTGGCTTCGTGGAATGGCAACTGTCAGCAACGGTTATAACGCGACTTTTTTTCTGCGCAGCGCAGTTTGTTCATACCTTCGTCTCGCTGTGCCTGGGGATTTTGGGGTCTCCGTCTAGAAGATCGAAGAATCCTCTGTGAAGATATGCTCAGACCTGTATTGGTGAACCTGGGCAGTACTTCCAGGTCTAGGAGTGAATAGGTCACGCTGTCGAATCTAGGCTCCAGCCCGGTATCGTTGCTGTCGACAGAATCCAGCCCGATCGCATTGAATGTGATGGCGGACGAGGGATCCATTGAAAAAGCAGTGGTAAAATGAGCGCGGGCCAGCGAAAGGAAGCCGGGACGGCCGCAACGACAGAGCAACACGCACGACGGTGGAGCTGTGATCAAGACTAATAGGCAAGGAGGCGCTGTTAGAAGTAAACGGATTTGAAGAGGCACTGGAAACAGTTAGCCTACCGGAGCGGGTGTTAACCTGATGCTTGATCTTGGCCAGGCCGAAAGGCAGCTGTCATGGAAGAAGTCTGGCCAGCGGTATGGTGCCCATCAATTCATGGCTGGACGTTTCCTGGCCTCGACTGTGTTGTGATCGGTTCGCGGCGGCGGGCTGCCCTAGACGGTGGATCTCACTTGTCCATTTCCTCATGCCTCGACGCCTGGCATCACGCCAGGAACCGGCCAGCCCATTCACTCCGGCCCCGCTTCTTCCTCGCTTTCCTCGCCATCCTTCTCCTTCATGTCGTCGTCGTCGTCGCTTTCTCAACCGCCGAACCTTTCAGCGCGACTGGCGACTAGTAGCCGTCCGCCCTCGGCGCAAAGTCGCGCGAGCTTGCGCTCGAGGAGACAGTTCTGGCTTTTCATGGCCTCCTCGGACAATCCAAACCACTCAACCCCTTCCAGGTCTGTCCCCTGCCAAGAAGTGCTGTCCATCGGGGTATGTGAGGGGAGCAAGCTGGTATATCCCTGGACGGCCATGGCCGCGGGGTCTGGGCCGTGGTTTTGGTCGTGTTTGCGCTCTGGTTCAGGGATATCAAGGCCTGCCAAGATACTGTCAACGCCTGGGAGGGATTGTGGGAGGCTGTGTGAGCCCAGGCGCTCGGGTTGTATAGGGCGAAGCTCCTGTGGCTGGCCCTGCTCCTGGCCTCCAAGTTGACAGCGATCAAGTTCGTCAAGTACATTGGCTGGCGCAGGCGGGACAACCCAGTCGCGAAAGCTTTCAAAGAGGCGCGCAAGAATAGCCTGCTCAGGAGGAAATGAGTCCCATTGAGGGGCTGGCGGCGCGGGATGCATTGCGATTTGATGAAGTTCGGTGTATTTAACAAAGCCAGGGTGCACTGGCTGCTAGGAATGCCAGTGAAATATAAAGTGCAGATTCTTCAGGTTCCCAATAGGCGTTGCTGTCGGGTTTCCCGCTTAAAGGTGTTGAGGCCGGGGGTTCGAAGCGGGAGGTAGAAGGTAGGGAAGGTAGGATATCATGGTCCAGATATTTAGTCATTTCAGTCCAGGGTTCAAGTGAGGAAGGAGCGAGGCCTTCTCGGGGCAGGCCGCTAAGAGACTGTGGCCGGGAGAAAATTATGGCTGGGCAGCTGCGTGCTTGACGGGATAGCCGCGTGGGACCAAAAAAATAAAGGAAAAAAAAACCAAAACGTTTGCCTTTGGTATCTGGCAAAGAATCTGAGGTGCTTAAAGTCCATGGCGCTTGCCAATGCGTGGATTTTCCAAACTTTGGTGTTTTGGCTCAAGCAAGATTCCCACATAAACGACAACTAGACCCTCGTCCTGCCTCGACATTAGGATTCAGATTAACATAATGTTTTCCGCAGTCGCGCCGCCAGAGGCACCGACGGGAGCCTATGCACCTGATGATATAAAGACGCTGCTGCCGTAGGATGGACAGAGGTGCAAAATGGAGCGAAAAGTCCTATTTGCAGCGTGAGCTCTAACATCCGGCCAAAGGCGAGCGCAGAATTCGGCGCAAAGACCAACCCTGTCGTTCGCACTCGAGCAAGCGGAGACAAACCGGCACGATCCTGTCGCCTCTCCAAGTCCACCACTTTGCCATCCCGTCAATGACACTCGGGGCCATGAACTACGGCACTATAACACCTTCGCCCGCAGGGCTCGATGTGCTGTCATCTACCAGCAGCGTATCATCGCTATATGTCGACCAAGCCCACGAATGGCCGTATCCGGGGCCATTGCGATGGTCGCGGACCGAGGACAGAGCCGAGGCCGGCATCTTCACGCCCTTAGTCTACGATCATACAGGGCACCTTGTCCGAGCCGTGCAATGGCGCGCGATAGAACGCCGCCTGTTCATGATTCGGGTGCTCGGATTGGTCATCATTACCGCTGGCATCTTTGTCTCCCTCGCGATCGGCATCATGGTTGACGGATATATACACGAGGGAAAGTACTTCAGGAACCTCTTTTAGGAGCCATGCGAATCACGGCGAACGCGAGGTCAGAGGGACAAGGATTTGTCAAGGATTTTTGTGTTTTGGTTGAGAGTGGAGGGGGGAAGGAAATGAGGGAAGGATTTGCAGAAGAGGAAGATGCTCGAGGAAATAGCACGGCGTTTGTGCCTTTTGCTCAGAAACAGTGAGGTGCTAGTTGCATAAATGGGACAGATCTATATCACTGTTATCAGGACGGCGAGTGGTTGGCAGGGGACGGGACAGCAACATGCACGCAAAAAGGCACTGCAAAGCCGATTGTCCGCGAATTCCACGCGTCAGGGCCATTCCGTGGCTGGTAAGCCTTGGAGAAGGGGGCTGTCCAAGGAGGCTGAACCAAGCAGTGCCAAGCATCTTGGCTGGCAGAGAAGAAAGCATGTCATGGGGCACAGAAAAGCAAGTCGTGGCGGCTGCGCAAAGCAAAAAATAAGCTATAGCTTGCCGCATCGGCGGCGTGGGTGGCGCACCGGCGGGCAGGGCATCCTTCCAGTCGGCACAAGGACCAGGCAGTTGTCGGATCGGGCCTGGGGGCTGTTGGGCCGAAGTGGGCTCCGGCGGGCGGCCCGCGGGCCACGTGACTTCGTGTTTTGCTGGCTCTGGCCCTGCTGAGTCATGGCGCTAGCGGGCGCACGAAATTGGCTGTGCGGGCTGGGCTGCGAGCGAGGGCTGCTGTGGGGAGACTGCAGCGGGCAGCGGCTGCAGAGTGTGACGACTGGGCCAGGCGGACGGCAAGGACGTCGGGGAGGGCATGCGCCTGCTTGGCCTGCCTGGTCTGCTGGGCCGAAAGCGCATGGTGCGGGAAATTGGAAATTAGAAGGCCGCGGCTGCGTCACGGGTCGGTCGACAAACAAAGGCCGCGTCAGGAGGGGCGAGGGGCCGTCCGTCAAGGTGCCCGCCCGCACACGGATCAGAGGCCAGAGGTGGAATTGGCGTGCTCGGTCGCCAATTCGCAATTCGACCGCAGCAGGCGAGCGGGGCACGCACGGCGGCACAAGCAGCGGCGGAAATCTGGCACGCAGCAGGTGGTTCCTGCCCGCGCACCTGCTGTATGCTACTGTATGCAGGCCCTGCACACTGTGGCAGAGGCCCCCGGGGCACAGTGCCCACGCGCGGCCCAGTTGACGGGCTGTGCAGCTGCGTCGCGAACCGCGTACGAAACGAAAGCACCGCTAAAAAACCAAGACGAAATCTCGTAAATCCAGGCCTGGCGGGAGAGCTTGGCTCCGCCCCAGCGCCCACCACAACTCGCCAGCGTCGCCGCGGCCCGCCGTCACGCCCGGGTCTCGCCCTCGCACCGCGCAGCAAATGCCTCGCGGCCACTCTGTGCTTTCCACGTTGCTCGCCCGCCCGCGTCGCCGCTCAATTGCCCGCCGCCACGGCCTTGGTGTGTTTTGCTCTGCCCCGTGACGTGACGCTGCGTGCGCGCGAGAGGAGAGGGGCCCCCCATCAGCGCCGCCGGGTGAGCCGGTTAGTCATGAGCAGTGCCAGATTGGACACGCACCACGCACCACGCACCACCACGCACCACGCACCACACGAGACGGCCATTCGACCAGGGCTCGGCTGCTGCCCCCACCCTGGCGCCCACGGCCACGGCACCGCGACGGCTGCTGCTTCTCCCGCCTCCTGCCCGTGACAATCCCGTCGCGTCCGTCCTGCTGCCCGCCCTGCCCACACGCCGCCCTCGTAGCCCGCCACCACCATGAACGGAGGAGCATTGCCGAGGCCCGGCGACCGCGCCCCCACGCGCGACCCCCAGCACCAGCTTGACGCGCCTGCGCCCGACCACAGCCGCCGCTCCGTCTTCTCGCTCCCCTCGCTGCGCGGTACAGATACGCACCCGCCTTACACGCAGCCCCTCGCCGGCCACGCCCCGTCGGTGACTCTCTCGGGCTCTTCCTTGGGCCACAATAACAACAACAGCACCACCAGCAGCAACATCAACAGCAATAGCAACGGCAACAGCAACGCTCCTGCTAGCACCCAACCCCCCGCTGCCGACAAGGCCTCCTCGCGTGCCGCCCGCCCTGCCAACAATCCTACACAGCCGGCTCGCGCACCCTCCAACCCCAATTCCAAGTCGCAGGACACACACGCCGGCTCTCTGTCCAGCAACAACGACTCGGACCCCAGCGGCAACGCATCCACGCCGCCGGCCAGCGCCAGCAACGGCGGCACAGGCGGCGACCACGGCGACGGGGCCAGCACCCACAACTCCAGCAGCCAGGAGTCGCAGCTGCTGCAGCTCTCGCAATTGGCCGCCGCGCAGGAGAAGATGCCCGTCGGCGTCGACATGCTCACGAGCCCCGTCGGCCCCGGCTTCTCCCGCAAAAGAATGGCCGACGGCGCCGTGAAGCAGACGCGCGACTCGCCCAGCGCGTCCCCTGTTTTCGGTGCCTTCGGCGGCGGCGGCCATTCTCGCAACCCGAGCACGGTCAGCATGGCATCAACCGCGGGTAGCCGCATAGGAGAGGTTAGTAACTTGTGTGCTGGCACAGCATCATCGCCTGTGCTGCTGTGGACTCCTGAGGTGCTGCCTCTCGGAGCTGCTGTGTGGCTGTCTGCTCGTTGCAAAGCTCGTTGCAAAGCTGACACTCTGCATCTTGGTTGTGCTCCCTCCTGCAGCTCTCTGCCGAGCTCAAGACACGTTTATCATACGCCATGGTCAAAGTAAACAATGGGTGGCAGTCCCACAACATTGAGCAGGTTGAGACCCTTGCTTCCCGGGCCGCGTCGCCGAGCTCGACAACATCAACGCTCCATGGCCGTCACGGCTCGTCGTCAGCCAGCCCCCGTCTCCACAGCGCGTCTTCGCGGGGCACCAACAGCACGTCCCCCACCGGCGCAGGCCCGGCCTCTCTACCCAGCGTGCACCAGCGCCGCCAGCACCACCGTTCCGGCTCGCACGCGAGCAGGCCATATGCTGCCTCTGCCATGTCGCCCCCTTCCCTCAAGCCCGCCCCCTCCTTGGCACCCGCTGTTTGCATCCAGCCCTCGCGCTCCATCGTCCATCCTCGCCGAAACTCGAACCCGGCATATACGCCTACGTTCCTGTCCCATCACACGAGTCCCAGGACACCGGCCGAGACTGGCTCCATCAATGGAACGCCGAGGCCCCTGACGGCAAGGACACCCCTTGTCGACCCCATCCTGTTCTCGCCCCACCAAAACGTCCGCGAGCAGGATGCCATAGAGTCGCTGTTGTTTATGAGCAGCCCGGGCAACTCGGCCAACCTCAAGCACTCGTTCCCGGGCTCGTCCTCCCAGCCGATCGTGTCAACACGCACAGGAGCAACAGCGCCTGGAAGCCAGCGCACAGCTCTGCCGACAGGTCAGCCGCGCAAAAGCCTGCCCGCAGGGAGGCCACCGCCCAACTCACAGCAAGCCAAGAAGGTCGGGTTTGAGAAGTCCCCGAGCAGCCTGAGCGAGATGGATGTCGATGACCAGTACAGCCCACACGCATCGCGGGGCAAGTCGAGGCAAAGAACGAACGGCGATTTCCACCATGCTCCGCGGCAGAGGATACCACTCTCGGTTCCGTCGGGCCTCAGCGTCTCTTCAAAACGACGCCCCGGTCTGGCAGAAGCCGACATCGACAAAATGCTAGATCGCTGCGTGGACGAGGAGTCTTCAGACTCGGAGGGCGAGATACAGATTCCTGTCCGTCGGGACGGGGCTGCGGTGCTGAGAACTTGAGCGGCCCTCACCCATGTTTTTGGCCAGCACGCGCCTCAGCCTCGCCCTTTGCTGGACATGAATACTGCGCACGACGAGTGGGTGCACACCTGCTTTCAGCCAGTGCATGCCGTGCACAAACACTGTTATCGCCGCGTGGTAGCTGGCAAACACTACTGCTTCCAAAGAATCCGGCCTCCAATGCTCCATCACAGCCAGACTATGACTTTGACTTTGCTTGATTTCTTGGCTTTGTGCTTTGTGGCGTCTAATGCCGTCCTTTTGCTACCTATGCCACAGGTATTCGCTACTACCTGCATTGCGACATCGACATAGCACACAAGCACGCCTCCCTCTTCATTTTGTCTTATTCTCTTCTTCCTTTCTAGGCTAGCCGGGAACCACGTCCCTGCCTCACGCTTCCCTCCAATGTATATCTCCATTTACGGGTTCTTTTGGCGGGTTTATATGCTGGTTACACGTGGTACTTTATATCGTTTACGATGTTTTCTGCCTCGGCCATTTCTACTCTTCTTGACTTGACGATTCTCTTTCCTATATTTCTCCTTCTTGCTGTTTTATACGATGACACGAATGGCATCATTTTTCGCGTTGCACAAGACGATATGATTTTTCAAGTCATCCATGCTGTCCGTTGGTTGCGGACGGGTCTCGGTGCATTCATGGGGACATCTGGCGTTGGGCAAATTGTTTCCAGCTTATCATATTTCGTCGTCATGATAGCTGCCCTACGTTCTTATCGAAGCATCATTATGTCAAATTCATTGGCATACAACATCCTTACTATTCGTTCGCCTCTTCTATGCTCACACAGCTCCCAACAACGCCCCTCATCGCTCGATAAGCTATCATTGGTATCGTCCAAGTAAGGGCTGATTATGAGTACAACTATCAAAATGTTATGGAAGGGACCCGAGAAAACACAAACGCCGTTCGTAACGATTCCAAACTGCGGGATATCATCAATCGTAACATGAAAAATAGGTGGCTTCTTGCGCACGTGCGCCGCGAAGAGTGGTCTAACCGCGACCCGCTACAGGTCTACCAGCGGTGGTGGTCATGGTGGCTGTGATGGCCGAGGTGTCCATGGTGGCCGTGCAGAAAGTGATGATGATCGTGGTGGCCGAGATGACTAGCCCCGGGGATCAGGTCCATGAGCCCGCTGCTACTGTGGTGCGGGCGGTGATGGTGGTGGCCGTGGTGGTGGTGGCGGCCATGCCGGTGATCCTTGAACGCACTGCTGACGACGTTTGCGGCCACGGCGCCGGCGACGGCGCCCAGCGCGATCTTGAGCTTGCTGCCGTTGCCGACCTTGCTGCCGACGATGGCGCCCGCGCCCCCGCCCACCACGGTCGACACTAGCCCCCGCTCGCCGTCCTGGTGCGAGTGGTGCCGCCGGTGTTGGTGTTGATGTTCGTGGTGGTGGTGGTAGCGGCGGCGCACCACCTCCCGACCGCGGTCGCGCTCGTAGTCGTCCCGGCCCTGCGCGCTCGCGGGCCGCTGGTACGGCGGGGCCAGGCTGGCGCTGCTGCCGTGGTGCGGGTAGGCGGGGGCGGCCGAGTGGGCCGACGTCGGGCGCGGGCCGTAGGGGGCGTAGGGCACCAGGTGGCCCTGCTGCTGGGGCGTCGGGGGAGGGCCCGGCTGGTATGGCTGCGAGCCGTACTGCTTGGTCGCGTCGTAGTACGCCGCTGCCGACATGGTGGCGGGTTTCTAAAGTGCGGGGTGCCTGTGGGTGTGTGTATGTGTGTGGGTGTGGGTGTGTCCTGGGTGGGCAGGCCGCTTCTGGATTCAGGGGCTGCTACAGCTTTTATGTGCACAGCTCTGCAAGATTTCCTGAAACGGGAGGCTAGATGTTTCCTTTTATAGGCTGCTCAAGTTTGGAGGCAGGCGTGCCTGGACGGATGACCCGGGTGAAACATGGTGTTCCATGGACGAGGGAGATGACCGCATTCTATAGAGCGCTCGGGCTCCTTCTCTGCACATCTCGAGTGCTTACGAATGCCCAAGGCCGAGACGCCGTCTTGGTCAGCCCGGTTTTGATTCCTCATCCATAGTCCCGAGCAGGCGTTGGGACGGAGGCGGAGCTTCTTAGCCAAAGACAGCAGTCGGGACCAATGCCGTTCCATGTTGCCAGCCGTGCTTTGCACCCGTCCGCGCGCGGCTCTCGGGGCAGCAGGTTGGGAGACGGCGAGTGGGGGAGCAGCTGATTGACCAGACCTGCAGCGCTGCGGCCCCGGGGCTTGGCTTGCATGATGCGCCGCCCCCGTCATGGCGGGCACACCTCTGCGGTTGGCTGGTTGGCCGGGCTTCCCACGAGGCTGCTTTCCAGCACCACCACACCGCTCAAAGGCGCGCGGGTCGTCCTTTGCTCCCTAGCCACCACACCCGCCTTGGGGCTCCTGTACCCGGAAATCCCGAGTCCCCAAAAAGGGCGTCAGCCAGCGTCCCGTCGTGACTCGTTTTTTGCACGTCAGCGGACCTCGACAGCTCGGATGTGGCCGCCCGGCAACATCGGGGTCAGACGACGCCACCAGAACCGGGGGGGCACTCGGCAGGTCATGTGAACACGAGGTGTCGAGCCGGAGACGGAACACGTTGTCGGACGAGGTAATCTGAATCAACTGGAATTTTAGTTCGATTCTCGGGGCGAAAAGACCGGAGCCGACGGAGCCGCGGGGTCTTTTTTTTTTTCCTTTCGCCTTTCCCTTTGCTGGTCTTCTTTTCTTGCTGCGCCTAGTCTAGTGTAAGGCTTGGTGCTGTTCGGGAAATTCTCACCCACACCAAGTGCGCTTCACAGCCGCGGGCTAGGCAACCGGTTCCTCATTCTGCCCTCCATTCAACCTTGTACGGACCGAAATGGGCGCTGCATCGCCGATAGGCTGCATGATAACCCAACCACAAACCGAAAACGCCAACCAAACCATCGCACCTCCTAAGACGCCATCGTGGACTGGTTAACACGGAGCTCCGCGTCCACAACCACAGGACGGTGGTCTGAAATGAATGTGCCGTCGTCATATCTGTTGGAAAGCACGGCGTAGGTGCCAAGCTTCACCCCTCCAGCCGCAGGGTCCCGGACAAAAATGTGATCCAGCTGCTTATCGTCCCAGCTGATGGTGGTAAACCCGGTGTACGTTTTTGTGTTTCCGTGGCGGCGCGAAGGCGCGACGACGTCCCTGGCGTCCAACATGGCGCCCGGCGCGACCAGGCGCTTGTAGGCCTCGTTGGAGGGCTCGACGTTCAGGTCGCCGCCGAGGAAGACGGGCGCCCTGGGCTCCCCCCCGGCCCCGGCCTCCTCCCACTCGGCGGCGATGGAGACGACGAGGTCGGCGCTCCGCTCGCGCGCCTGCTGGCCCAGGTGGTCAAAGTGCGTGCACACGACGACGAGCGGCGCGCCCGTCGCGCGGTGCCGGAGCCTCGCGACCGTCGCGACGCGGGGCAGCGCCGCGTCCCAGCCGCGCGACGGCACGTCGGGCGTCGCGCTCAGCCAGTAGGTCCGGTTGCGCTCCACGTCCCAGGCGTCGGGCCGGTACAGCACGGGCGAGTACTCGCCGGCGGTCCCGCCGTCGTCGCGCCCCACGCCCAGGTGCGCCCACGCGCCGGCGCCGAGGTCCTCGCGGATGTCGAGCAGCTGCTGATGCACCACCTCCTGCATGCAGATGAGCGACTCGGGGCGGCCCGCCGTCTCGTACGCGAGCTGCGACGCCAGGAGAGGCCGGCGGACGGCCCAGTGCGCCTCGCCGATCCCGGGGACGGGGATGGCCCAGCGGATGTTGTACGACATCAGCCGTATCGGGACGTCGATGAGGCTCGCCGACGCCGTCGCAGCCGCGAAGCAAAGTGCAGCTGCTGGTATGCTTTTCATTTTGGATCGGTGACTCCTTTTGCAGACCTACGAGCAGGGCAGTAATGGGCTTTGGGGGACGGTGGATGATCCATCCAGACAGCCAGTGCGTGCTTTATGGGAATCTTTGCTGCATATATACATGTATCCCCTCTTCCCTAGTTGAGCCAAATATCTCGAAGCTGGAGCAGTGCGGGGTTGCGATGCCCAGTTTACATCCATCATTCCCACCTGCCGCTTTGGAGTTTGATGCTTCTGTATGGGAATTAGGTGCACAATCCCACATCCTCGGGGAGGCGACGCACGTTGCAGGAACACTTGCCCATGATTTGCTGGGCGGCCAGGTGGGGTGGGAGGAGGGCTGCAGCCCAGCCCTTGCATTGCATGCGAGCATCTTGGCTCCCAAGACTGTCCAGCTTCATCGGCATCTTTTGATGCAACGTCATAGGCAAGGCCGGCTGGGGGACGAACCGCAGCATTCGACTAGGCCACCAGCCCAATGTGGTATAGTGGAAGCTGACAGACAGACTGAGGGTTTTGTTCACATTGCTATTCACCAGCAAGAGTCGGGGCTATGCAAGGTAATTGAGAGGAAATGCCGCCGAGTCTTGACATCATTCCCAAGTACCATCGAGGACAGCTCTCCGTATCTTTGTGGGTGCCACATGGCGATGGTTGTGGCGGCCAAAGTTTATGGAGGTTAAAGTGCATGCAACAGTAAACTACATTTCAAAATCGCTAGTGTCTCGTAGAATCCTTCCTTCCGAAATCAGCCTCTCTACTTTGTTGGTTGCGCCGCATGCGCCGCTCCCCGGCCCACTAGGCCTGGAAGTCGCTTCGATATCGCAAAAAGCAGCACCTCAAGATGACGAGGTGCCAGAGACCCCAAGGATCATTGATCTATACCCGTCCATCCGAAAGCCAGTAAAAAGGCAACGACAAACACCTAAACGCCATTGGAATTTCAACCACCAAAGCGGGGAACATGATGGGAATAGAAGCCATGTGAGAGTTGAAAGGATAAGCTCGGGCTGAAGTGTTGAAATGTAAAAGGGGAACGGGGCCGTCAGCAAAAAAAAAAGAAAAAGAAATGGGAATCAGAAAAGAAAAAGAAAGAAGAGCCATGAAGACGTGAACATCAAGAAGACTAGAGCTTGGAATTTCGAGAGAAAGCAAGCATGTCTAGTCTAACGGCGGCCCTTGCGGCCGACGGTCTCGACGCGAAGGCCGAGCTTCTCCATCTGGACCTTGTCAACGACGCCGCGGCCGTCGAAAACGAGCTTGGGCTGGCGCATAGACTCGGCAATGCGCGCCCAGTCGAGCCGGGCCTTGGGCTTGTAGGCGCCGCCCGCGGTGGCGCCGTCATGGTGCTGGGACATGCTGCATTCCGGGCAGTCGGGCACCTTGCAGTCGGGCAGGTCCTGGCAGTCCGGGCACTCGTCCTCGCACTCGGGCATGGGGGCGTAGCGCTGCAGCGGGTCCTCGTCGCCGCCCTTCTCGGACGCCAGGTGGCGGTGGAGGGCGAGGAGGCCCAGCTCGGTGGGGTCGCCGGCGCCAAAGGGGCGGGGGTCGGGCGCCCGGCGCGGCGGTCTGGCGTCGGGCGACGGCGCCCCGCCGCGGAACTCGTCAAAGTCGGTCACGATGAGGGCGGCGCTGGCGCCGGCGCAGGCCACGAGCGGGTCCGCGCACACGACGAGCGGGCCGCCGTCCTCCCTCAGCACGGCGTCGGGCCGGCACAGCTGCTTGATCTCGTCTGCCACGGCGGCCGGGTTGCAGCACGGGTCGTAGACGGCCACCTCGGCGGGGCCCTCGGCGAGCAGGGTGCGGATGATGTGCAGCGCGGGCGACTCGCGCGTGTCGTTCGTGTCCTTCTTGAAGGCGTAGCCCAGGACCGCCACCTTCTTGCCCGACAGCGTGTTGTGCAGCGCGCCGACGACGCGCGCCGAGAAGCGGTCGCGCGAGTAGTCGTTCATCTTGACCACCTGCTCCCAGTAGTCGGCCACCTCGTGCAGGCCCCGGCACCGCGCGATGTAGACGAGCGAGAGCAGGTCCTTCTTGAAGCAGGAGCCGCCGAAGCCGATGCCGGCGCCCAGGAAGCTGGGGCCCATGCGGCGGTCCCTGCCGACCGAGGCCGCCACCTCGTCCACGTCGGCGCCCGTGACCTCGCACAGGGCCGCGATCGAGTTGATGCTGCTGATGCGCTGCGCCAGCATCGAGTTGGCCACGAGCTTGGCCAGCTCCGACGACCAGACGTTGGTGTAAAGTATCTTGACCAGCGGGACCCAGGCGCCGTAGACGGAGCCCAGGGCCTTTGCCGCCCGCCTTCCCGAGGCGGTGTCGGCAGACCCGATCAGGACCCGGTCCGGGTAGAGGAGGTTGTGCACCGCGGTTCCGGCGGCGAGGAACTCGGGGTTCGAGAGGATCTCGAACCTGGCGTCCTTGCGGTGCGCCTCCATGGTCTCCCGCAGCATCTCGGCGGTGCCGCACGGCACGGTGGACTTCTCGACAATGATGGTGCCCGGCTGGGCGTGCTTGGCCACCATCTCGGCGCAGGCGAGGAAGGCGGCCATGTTGGTGGCGCGGTTGGCGCCGTTGCCCTGGCTCTTGGTGGGCGTGTTGACGGCGATGAGGACCATGTCTGCCGCAGCAATGCACTCAGCAACGTCGGTCGTGAAGAAGAGGTTTGGGCTGCGCGCCGGAAGCTGGATCTTGGCCCTGAACCTGCCAGAAGCGGCAGCGGCGGCGCCGGCGTCGCCAGCCGGCAGGTTGTCGATGGTGCACTCGCGGGAGCCATCGCGAGCCAGGCGGACAATCTCGGCCAGGTCCGGCTCGTAGATGGGCGGGTGGGCAGAGTTCCAGCGGCGGATGCGCGCCTCGTCGCGGTCAACAACCGTGACGATGATGTTGGGGTTGTGCGTGGCGATCACCGCGGCCGTAGGTCCACCTGCGAGGTTTGTGTGATGAGCAAAGCACTCTTGATATCTATACGAAATACAAGGTCGGCAGCTAGAGAAGCAGCGCCCCAAGGACATCACGTACCAACGTAGCCAGCGCCCACGCAGCAAATGTGGCGAAGGAGAATCGGCTCCATGTTGGAGTCGCCTTGGTCAACGTCGTGGTTGCCGCCATCGCGGAATGGCTGAAGCGCAGGGCTGAAGGAAAGACTGCCTCCAGGCGTGGTAGGCGCCGTGGACGGATCGCCCGTGGCGCTCCCGTCGGAGCCGCCCGCCGGGCCACGATACTCCATGGTGTCTGACGCGTGGAGCGAAGATATATCCTGCAGCAAACGTGATCAGAGAGCGAGCGCCGCACAAGACTTCAAGCGAAAGAGCTGATAACGGTGGCTGTCTGGATTCGACGAGTGACAGCAAGGCTGCAGGAAGAAAGAGGAAGGCGAGTTGAGATGAGGCTGGAAAAGGTTGTGACTCAAGAAGAGTCGTTCTTGGGGGTGGAAGCGAGGGTGGGTTGTGCAGGTGCGCGGGTGGGAAAGATTTGTCGAGGCAGAGGAAACAATATCAAAAAGTGCGTTGTGTGGGCAGACGCGTTTTTTTGAAGGGCAGGGTGACCTACAGGGAAGGAAGTGTCCAGAGACAGAGGAGTCACCGATGCCAAACTGAGAGCCAAGTCAAGTTTGTCCAGCCTCTGGCCCAAGCTCGGCGGCGGTGTTTGCGCTCTCTGCTGCGACCCGGCACCGTGGTTGGCAGCCACGCGGACTGCCGCCGCCCACGCGCAAGGAGGGCGGCTGGACGGCTCTGGCTCTGGCTCGTACATCCCTTCTGCTTGTCTTCTGTTCGCCCTCGCCCCGGGCGTCCAGGACGGAAGATGGGATGTCGGGGCGGTTACCCCTGGGGCAACAGAGCACGAGATATGCCGGCCCAAGCACGACACGCTTGCTGGGGGGAGGGCCGGAGCGGGTCAGATGTTGAACGAAAGCAAACAGGCCAGGCGAGGGTCGCAAGATCGCGGTCAGGCTTACATGGCAGTAACGTGTATGCTTGCACGAGACAAGATCTCGGGCTCCACCACTAGCCTGCCACCAGCCCAAGCTGTCCCACTGCCACCAGTGCCGGCACGTCGTCTCCTCGGCGGGGAGAAAAGGCGTGTGCTATCTGGCCGGCTGTGTTCGGGAGGCCAAGGGCGGTCTTTTTTGCGAGGTGTTTTGTTTCCGGAGCGATAGGGACAAGAGGTGTGAAAGGGGTGTGGGTGTGCAGACTCGAGGGGCACGCATCAAGATATGCCAGCCGTGTTGCACCAAGGGACAGATATGGCCAGTTCGTCCGGGGACAAGCACAGGATGCCGTGGGAATGGGAGGACAAATCTGTGCGCCGCAAAGCCAGACCGAGGGAGCGGAAGAGGCAGATAAAAGCGGCTCAGCGCGAGCACCCGCTTGGGCGCGCGTCCTGTGGCAGGGCGACTGTAACCCCCAGGCACTTCTCCGGGGCGAACACATGGCCCGCGAATGGGCTGCCTTGTGCGTCCTCGCTAGCTTGGTGAGAATCCCGAGTCGCTCTTGTGCCCCTCTTCCTGAACTTGCCCGGCGGCTACCACCCAATGCACAGGACCTACCAAGTCGGTCAGGATACGCGAGGATACATGCCTGCGGAGGCTAGTGGGACCGATCCCTCTCCTATTCGGGAGGCTTAAGACGCCATGTATTGGCGGGACCACCCACTTATACGGTGCTTTGGGGGGGAAATCATGTTGTGGGAGGATGCCAGCGACTGCGTCGGTGCGCCTGGTGACGTTATCAGCACAGGATAAATAAAGCAATGAGAAGCTGGGGATCCGGCGCGGTTTTGCTTTTCCCTGTTAGTTACGCTTGGGACAGCCTGCGACGTTCACTGAACGGCAAGAATCTGAGATACTGGGCTGGTGGCTTTTCTCTAGTCTGAGCTGCATAGAGACAACGAGAACGAATAGGAAAAAAAAGATTCATAGGGAAAGACATGGCGGGGGCACAGTGTTCCCTGGCGTTTTCGGTGTTCCCACAATGCGCAGAGGTACCGGCAGAAGACGATAACAAGCACCAGAACCAGATAGACAGGCGACTGCGCCAGCCATGGATATGGAACAGCCATGGGAGTGGAATGAGAATGTCAATGCATGCGGAGGTAGATTATGTCCACTCTGCCACAAGGCGATAGTCTCTACCAAAGAGCGTCTCCAATGAGATGGCGTCGCTGCTGCACACTCTTGGAGTGAGCCAATCAGAGAGCCGACGTGGTCGAGGAGCAGCGAGAGCGCATGTGGCCCCGTCCGGGAGAAGACGGGATATCGCAGGCTCGGTTGCGTCACGGGCTGTGGCGATGCTCCAGGCATGGCTGGCTGGCCCAGTCCGTCCGCAACAGGCGCGTGGATGGAGGCCTCGGGCCGCTGAGCTCTCGAGATAACGAAGAGGGTGAAATTGATGGACGAGGGCTCGACCTCGACCTCGACAGGTGGGCCGCCTCTCTCGCCATTGGGGAGGGTGGGGCCTGCGCATTTCGCTGCGGGCCAATCATCGGGCCCTCGTGCGCCATTGCTTCGATGTCGGGCGTCCCAGCCTTTGCGAGGATCCCAACGCCCACCCGCCGACGGATGCCAATAATATCAACATGCCGAGCAGGTCGGGGCTGGTGTCGCTAGTCAGCGGCTCTGGTCACAGCTGCGAGTCACTCCTGCTGACCCCGCTCGCAAGGCGCGTGCTTGGGCGGCAGGACATCCTTCCCATCGGGCCAGATATTGCCGCACACTGCGGACCGGGGTATCTGGCGCGGAGGCGGGGAAGACCAAGGGAGAAATATGGATAAGAGGATATTCGGATGGCTGAGGGGCGGCTCTTCCTGTAGGATCACATGGGGCTCAACCGCAGGCCAAAGACCAGGATAGGCTGCTGTCTAAGTGGCTTGTGACAAGCTCAAAAGCCATTTGCAACAAGATATCCCATATGCAGTGAGAGTTGTGATGGTGCCATCTTGTTCCGTTTATCGGGAACTCGCCGAAAGCCCTCACATCTTGCACTGGCACCAGTCCTTCGGAGCCGACTGCTTGCCCTCCGTGGACACGACTCACGAGAAGGCACCTTGATTCTGTGGCTACGAGCATCGCCATGGACACCTCGGTATTTCCCGAGGCTCTGCGTGGCAGGCGCATCCTGATCTGCACGGAGAGCTTCGGCCCGGTGAACGGCGTATCGAGGACAACGCTGATGCTGGTCAACCACCTCCGGAAACATGGCGTCGACGTGAGCGTAGTGGCGCCACAGAATCACACCAAGCACAACGCCTTCGGTCCCGTAGTCACGTCACCACAGCCATCATCTTCATCCTCAAAATCGACATCATCATCCCATGGGCACTCGTTGCCCAACAGCGGACGAGATATCGAAGTCCGCATCAAGGGGTACCCCCTACCTTACAACCCCGAGCTATCGGTGGTCTACCCTGTGCGGCTCTCAACGCTGTATGCGCACACTTCTGCGGATGGCAGGCCCCCGGCTCTCGTCTACCTAGCCTCGCCTGCTAGCCTGGGCTTCCAGGTGATGCTGCAGATGCGGCAGAAGCCTGTAGGCAGGCAGGTGCCCATCATCGCCAACTTCCAGACGGCGCTGGGGGACTACTGCGCCGTCCTGCTCCCCGGCCCGCTCGGCAAGCTGACCGAGGCCGTGTTTGCGGCCGTCGAGGGCTATCTGTACCGCCACACCTCGGTCAAGGCCGTCTTCTACCCTTCCTCGTACGTCCGTCGGTACCTCGAGGGCCGGGCCGCCGTCGGCCCCTCCGCCTCCAGGAAGCTCCACCTGCTCCAAAGGGGCGTGGACACGAAGCTCTTCAACCCCGCCAAGCACAGCGACGACCTGCGCCGGCGGCTCGCCCCCAACGGCGAGGTCATTGTGCTGTGCGTGTCGCGGATCGCGGGCGAGAAGGGCCTCGACTTCCTGGCCTCGGTCGCCGCGGAGCTCGACGCGCGCGCTCAGGCCCCCGGCGGCGGCGGCGTGCCGTTTGTTCTGCACGTCGTGGGCGGGAACCGCAGCCGCGGGGTGTTTGAGGGCGTCAGGGCGTCGTTCCCGCGGCGGCTGCTCGACGGGGGCCGGGTCGTGTTCGCGGGGTTCCAGGGCGGCGAGGAGCTGGCGCGCAGCTACGCGACGGCCGACGTGTTTGCGCACTGCTCCGTGACCGAGACGTTCGGGCTCGTCGTGCTCGAGGCCATGGCGAGCGGGCTGCCCGTCGTCGCCAGGGACGAGGGCGGGCCCAGCGACGTGGTGCGCCACGGCGAGTCCGGGTTCCTGGTACCGCCCGCCGACGTGCGCGGCTTCGCCGACAGGGTCGTCCTGCTCGCGCGGGACCGCGAGGCGAGGCGGGGGTTCGCCGACGCGGCGAGGCGGCAGGCGTGCGAGGCCACGTGGGACAGGGTCAACAACGCCGTCGCGTGGAAGATGGTCGAGGTGATGGAGGAGAAGCGGGCAGAGCTGGAGACGGCGCAGGGTTGTTGCAGGCCCAGCCGCCTCCTGCGGACATGGACCGACCGCTTGAGCGACATGGTGGCCTATCCGAGGCTGGCCGCCGCCATGGGTCTCATATGCGCCGTCTGGAGCGTGGTAGGATTTTATCTCGTCTTCATAATTGCGACTCTCCAGGCCAAGTCATGGCTGAGGTTGTGAGACTAAGCGCCGTCGTGGGCCGAGCAACGGCCTGCACCTGTCACCTCTCTCCGAGAGAGGCCGAAACCTGTACTCTCAGACACAAACCTTTTCGGCGTCGGTCCAGATGAATCCTAGCTGGACTCGATAGCATCCGTCACGTGGCTCGTAGATTGGGTGGCATCTTGGATAGGGCGCTGCAAAGGTGGCGGAAGCATCTGAAGACCGAAGAAGTGCCTGGAAGGGTTGCTTAGCAGGACAAACAGTTGCAGGTCTGACAATTTAGGGCTGGGCATTTGCATCCGCACAGCTTGAAACTTCCATTGAGTGTATGCCAAGGAAGCCAGAGTCATATTGGGCTTCGATGGGAAGGATTGAGTTGGTGCCAAGACCAGAAAACACGGGCATCCATGGGTGGCCGTCATCGCCACAGGGTAGGACGACAGCAGACGACAAGTGCCGTGCACCAAAATAAACCCAAACTCTGTCTGCTTTGTCTGGCGTCTGAAGCGGGCACGCGGGCGGCTTCCGTGTCGTCACCATGCCCAAATGCGGCCAGCGGCTATTTGGGGGTGGCCTGGGCCAGGGGAGGGGAGGGGCGCGAGCATTTGGCGCCGCGCGCGCCTTGTTGGCGTTGCCGCCAGGTGAGCCAGCAGTGCTTGCATTGCATCGCGAAGGGCATGGACAAGACGAGCGTGTCGATGCCCTGCTGGAATGCATCGACCCAGTTCAGTCAGTGGTGGATGGCAACCATAGGCCAAGGCCAGAGCGTGTCGGCGGGGGCCAATTCAATCCCGCCTGCGATGTCGCGCCGGCCGTTGGGTTTCGCATGGCCTTTGTCTTTGTTGGCATCGCGATGCTCGAGTTGATGGTGTCGAGTCTCGACGGCAGACCCCTGCGCTCTCCAAGGCTGGGCCAGGGGCTTGGCCCAAACGAGAGGCTGTCGATGGCTGCGCAAGGTTTGCGGCGCGGCGCCCAAAAGCCAGTCGCGCGCCCAGACAGAGTGCTGGGCGGCAGAGGTGGGCGTCACGTGGCGCCACCATTGGTCCCCTGACACGCTGGCTCCTGAGCTGGGGCGAGACGGTTTCAGACCGTCCGGGGCCCGACCGACCCTCGTCATTTCGCAGCGTGTGCGCCATAGAAAACCGCCGCGGGCCCGCATCTTCTTGCTGCTGTTGCTCGTGCTCTTTTCCTGTTCTTGCAGATCACGCACTGGAGGCAAGGGGGGAGGCTTTCAAGGGCGCAAAAAAAAAAAAAAAAAAAGCGCACAAGGCACGACAGCGCTCCCGCTGGCCAGGCCCCTCCAGCCCATTGCGCACTCTTGCGTGCGTCGCTGTCGTGTGGTGCGGTGTGGCGGGCTTTTGGGGCCCGATCGATGGCGACGGAGGGTGTGTGGGCAGCGTCGCAGGGCCACCCCTGAACTGCCATGTGCCTGCATGAAGGATCCCGCCGCGCGACCACCCCAGCAAAGCGGGCCCCTGGCGTCGTCAAACCGAGCACCCGCCAATCACGGCCCACCGCAGCACGGGCTTTGCCTTCTGGATGCTACGAGGTTGTGTCCCAGTTTGGTGAAATCCCAGACTGCCTTCAGACCTGGCGTGTTCCATGATGCAGCTGATCCGACGATTCCCTGCCGTGCTTGGCTCGGTGGCCGGGGGCTGCGGATCGGGATGGCAAGTGAGAGGAGCATTCTTGGTGCCTGCGAGCGCCCTGCTACTGTGTGCCTGTCAGCGGCAGATGCCCCCGTGGCTGCGCTGCCCTCTGTTTTGTTTAGCCCCATCTGCTCTGCACCACCATGCCCGGCACTCGTCCCGCCGTCCTGGCCCCCTCCTGGCTGCTCGGGATAGCCCAGCCAACAGGCCGCCTGCTGCCCAAGTAGTATTGCCGCCATCTATCTCCGGCAGGTGGTCCGTCGAGCCCTGCTGCTCCCACCCAACTAAGCAAGCAAGCGTCTGCGTCGGGTCCCGTGCGTGGTCCGGCCACAGGCCTGTGCTTGCACCACAGAGGGCGTCGTCGGGCTGGCGGCTGCGCAGAGCCTCCACCAGAGCGGCCAGCCCGCCCCTGCCCCTGGGCTAAAGCGGCCGGCGCTTGCCCAATCAGGGCCCCCTCTCTGGCCTCGTCCATCTGCAGCCGGCGTTCCCCAACCCACCAGATCTGGGAACCTCACCCGCTCGAGGACAGGGCCTGCACGCTCACC
>PYSQ01000103.1:23172-49288 GCA_003049435.1 Nakataea oryzae | reverse complement strand
CCCTATCAGGTCATCGTTGGCAGGCCTGCGACGACAGCCAGGCCCCCTATCGCGCTATCCCCGTGCGCCCGTCGGCCGGGAGGGTCTCGCTCTCCTGCTTGGCCCATCCCAAAGAGCCGACCTTTTTTTGGTGGGCTGTTTCTCCATCCTGTTTGTTCCACCCTGTTTGATCCCATTTGCCGTCGCCCACCCAGCCGCAATTTTTCCGCCAGCGCATCTCGCTTCCGCTTCTACCCACTCCTCTTTTCATAATATCCCTAATCCTTCCACAGCAACAGGCTCGCGAGCGGCGCCCTATCAACCAACCTCTGCTGCCTCCCCAACAGACCACGGGCAGGTCCCATTTTCTCTTCTCGACCATCGACGGACCGGCTTTCCTTGATCGTGTACCAACATCTGCTCTCGAGGCCGCTTTTTTTTTTGCTTTTGCTCTGCGTTTTCTACTGTTTCTTGTTTTTTTCCCCCTTCTCGCCTCGTCTGCTGAGGCCAGACGGCGCCTTCGTTTCAGCGAAGTCGACGCCCGTCACAACCCGCCCTCGATCTCCCTTTGACCTCGCCGTCAACCGACCGTAACCCAACCCCCCCGAACCGAAGACGCAATGTTCTGGCGAGCCATCATCCCCGCGGGGCTTCTTTTCGCCCAGGCGCGCGCCGCATTCGAGGTGATGGAGGTGGACGACCTGATGGGAACGAACTCGGGCGTGCTGGAGAAGAGGCAGGAGCTTTTCCCATCGCAGAGCGGCGACATTCCCGCGACCATAATCACCAAGAGGCAATCCGCCGGAGTCGCCCTGAACAACGACGGCACCATCAACATGACGGCGTGGGACGAAGTGGCCAACAAGGCCTGCCGGCTGGCGCTGAGCAAGCTGCAGGAGTCGACGAACCCGTCGGGCACCTGTGTCTGCTACAACCTGCCCGCCCTGAACAACATCACGGGTGCCTTCGAGGCCGACCTGAGGCTATACCAGCTGACGGCGCCCAGCGGAGCCTTCGCCGGAATCCCCCAGCAGAACATCCAGGTCGGCCTGCAGTACAACGGCGCCTCCGTCTCGCCCATAACCCCGGCCGCGGCTGCCAGCATGAGGATCGCGGCGAGACAGGACGCGGCGCGCGGCTCCGAGGAACAGAACCTGCGCATCCTCCAGACCTACATGTTTGTCGGCCAGATCGACAAGGACAGGATGCAGCCTACCATGAACATGTAGGTGGCCCCCTTTTGCCATTCTTTCCCGTCCTGACTTGAACATGGGAAATTGCATGGCCCGGGGCTGCGACTCGACCGCTGTGCCGCGCCGATCGATCTTGACTGAGGCTAACCAGGAACCGAAACAGGGCCACCCTCGAGGCACTTGTCATGCCAGTCGTCACTCTGTCGGCCGTCAACCCCACAGGGCAGACCGTGTCCACCAACGTGTCGTCTAATGAGGCCGCCTTTGTTGCCGGCGTCTTCTCCGACTCGATCGTCATGTCCGAGTTCTCGGTGGCCAACATGGCCGTCGAGGAGTCGCTTCGCCAGCTGGCAAACAGCACAGTGCCCTTTGTGCTGCCTGGCGTCCAGCTGATGATCTTCCCCTTTGGTCTCATCATCTGCGGCATCTGGACCGTTGGCCTCCTCGGAGTCTGGGGCTACGGCACCATCGAGCGCATGGGATTCCGCGACCAGTACAGGCGACGCATTGCCCTCCAGGGCAAGGGCGCCATGGCTAGGATATGAGTGGTGATGGGGGAGGGTGGAACTCGGAAGAGAAGAAAATACGACAAAGACGAAGAAAAGAAAAAACAGAAGAAAACCAGAATAAAATACCAAACGGCGTTTAAACCTCCCGTCTCAACGGCTATGGTCAGCGACGGCCAAGCAACATCCTCCGGACAAAGCGGTCGGTCGATAATCATCAAAGAGTGCACGACTCGACGTCCTCGCCTCTACGGGCTTTTTACTTTCTTCACACCTGTGCTCTCATAAGCGGTGTCACGGTTGCCATTGCAGCGATTTCTATATGTCGACAACGTGGAGCAGCGTACTCTCGCAACATTTTCTAGACCATTTGAAGCCTCTTTTTTTTTTCTTTCTTTCTTCTTCTGCTGTTGATTTTTCTTGGCTCTTGTTGTGGCTGCTGATTGGCGCGATATTGCAATAGCGTGGCTGCATCAGCAGTAGCGATTTGATCGGCTCTTGATGAGAGCGAGCCAACAGCATCGGGCTCGGATCCCGGCTTTCCCTCGCCTTCTCGCAATTGCAGCAACTGAGTACTTGCCTCTCATGTCGCAGTTCATTTTCCAGCAGGAGATAGCAGGCCCACGCGTGTACATACAAGTCTTTTCATTTCACTCGAAATATATTGCCCATTACTTTGGCTCACCTTTCTGTCGCTGTCGATATTCCCGGGTCTTGCTCTCCAGCAAGCCGAGCTTCCAGCCTCTCCATGTCAGGGCTTCCCTGTCCTAAATGCCCGTTTGGCCTCGTATAAAGCATCCTCTGTAGTACCAATAACATTCAGGAATGAGCGCGCTTACTCGACCCGGTATCAACAAGTTTTTATCCCAGAAACTGGAGGTATAGGTGCGCCGCTATTATTTTAACTGGTGGCTGCTCTGGCTTAGTGCTGGTCCGAGAAGCAATTTCGATGATATCTGAGGCTCGTGGGCTGCCTCCTGGCCACATTATAGTTGATTGGCAGGGCAATTTAGCGGACAGCGCTCGGCGCACTGAAACGAGAACAGCATGGCTTGCCCACCCCGCCCACTGTTCCTCGGTGTCGAGTGCCGACACGCCCAGCCCAGAGGCGGCCCCCACCGCATGATTCACCTCCCTTCGATGCAGGGGAGACCGCAGCCGGTTTGGTCACCCACGCAATGCTTCTATGCGCAGCGGCTTGTGGGCGTGCTATTTTCTGCCACACACGGTTCCAGCACCCGCCGAGCCGCACCACTCGCCAAAAACCCTCCCCACTCTCAGCGGCAGCGCCCTGCCCGGGCCCTCTCTGTCCTGTCTGCTGCACCCGGTACTGACGCGATTTTTTGATCTGCACACGTCTGGGACCTCCATCACATCCGCCTCATGGATAATGACAAAAGTCCAACGCCTGCTACAGCGACAAAGACGTCCTTCTTCTGCCAGGCCACGACTGGCCTGCCATCATCTGTCCGGGCTGCAATTGCTACCTGCCCACGTCACACTTTTTTTTTGCGGCAATGCCGTACTTACCTACCTACTTATATCGATGCTCGCCGGCTGTCGCGGGTTGACATGAGTTGGTTTCTTTATGCGCGACCCGCCCCCGCCTCGCCAACCGCGAATCGGCCCTTCGAGTGAAGGGACGACCATGCGATTTGAATTCCTTGCAAGCCACTGTTTGCCTTCGGACCACCCACCATCGAGTCCTTTTGGCCCTTAGCGCCGCGTCCTACGCAGGACGTGTCGAGGCAGAACCCTGGTCGAGCCGTTCCCGTGTGGAGGCTTCCCCCCTGTTCCGTGACAGATACATGGGCGTGGAGGGGGACTGCTAACCCCTTGGAAAGCATAATGAGCTTGAGCAATGTCCGGCCCGGAGCAAGGGTAGAGCTGATGACGATCCTGGCCACCGGTTCCCCGAGGTTTGTGCCTTGTCAAGAACACTGTTGCTATTTGTCTCTTCTACGTCTCTCCTTCTCTTTTTTTTTCTGTTTAGTTCCATGCTGGCCATCGGTTCGAGTGGTCTGCAGGCAACAACCACATGCACAGCTTGCTCTCGGTCATTTCCAAACCATCTGACCAAAGTCCGTCGCCGCGGGGCCACACGGACACACGAAGTTGCAGGGCACGGGCAGAATATTGCCTTCACCACGAGCTGCCCACCTACCTATATACCTAACTAATCGTCTTCTTGTTTTACGGGCTCAGTGAGCTCCCCACGACTGCAATCATGGCAGACGTAACCGCGCTGGTCTCGCAGATGACCGAGACCCTGGCACAAATACACGAGACCATCGCCGGGCTCGACGCCACAGAGCACGACTCCAAGCTTGATGCTCTGGAGCAGGAGCGAGAGTCGGCGATCCAAGCGCTCCAGGAGAGCTTCGAGCGGGAGTCGGCGGAGCTGGATCGCAAGCGCAAAAGCACGCGAGAGGAGATCGCCGAGCAGCGGCGCAAAGAAGATGAGGAGAGGGAAGCCAGGAGGCGACGAGAAGACGAGGAGCTCGCCCAGAGAGAACAGACCGAGGACGAGCAGCGCCAGGTCAAGCTGGACGAGCAGGCCGAGGGCATAGAGGAAGAGACCGACGCCAAGATGGACGAGGTGGAGGAGGCCGCCCAAAAGAGGCACGAGGAGGGCGAGCGCCGCCTCGTCGAGCTCGAAGAGAAGAGAAAGGTAGGCAGTATCGGCCTTTCCGGCCTGTTGGCATCCCCTCGCCCTGGTTCTGACTTTTGTGCCCTGTGCTTTTTTTCTTTGCGCACTACAGGAAATAAACCGGTTAATCGAGGAGAAGATGAGGGCGCCCCTGCCCCCACCGTCGGCCCGGAAGCGAGCCAGGACTTCTCTGTCGCGCGGAGCTGGGACGGCCGCATCGCGGGCTGCGCCTGGCGAGGCGAGCAGCAAGTCGATAGCTCCTCCCTCCGAGGAGAAGCCGACCCCCGTGGCCGAGGCAAAGGCCGCTCCTGTCGCAGAGGATAAAGCAGCCCTCGCTGCTGAGGAAAAGTCGGTTCCGGCCGCCGAGGAGAAGTCTGCACCCGCCACTGAGAAGTCGGCCCCTGTCGCAGAGGAGAAGCCAGTCGTTGCCGCCGAGAAGACAGCTCCTGCCGTGAAGGAGGAGCCAAGCCCGGCCGAGGAGAAGCCCGCTTTGGCGGTTGAGGACAAGTCTACACCTGCTGCCGAGGAGCCCACTCCTGTCACAGAGGAAAAGCCACCCGTTGCCGTTGAAAAGACAGCTCACACGGTAGAGGAGAAGCCAAGTCCGGCCGCCGAGGACAAGCCAGTCCTCGCAGCCAAAGAAGAGCCAGTGCCTGCCAGCAAAGACGACCAAGAATCGTCAAGCGACAGAGAGGTCTCCGCTCTCAACGCCGTCGTCCCCGATATCACGCCGCCCGCAACCGAGAAAGCCCCGATTGACCCCCCTGCTTCTGCTCCCAAGGTCGAAGCGCAGGCTGTTCCCAGCGAACCGGAGCCCCTCACTCAAGACAAGGCGGCAGTCGAAATTCTAGAGGCTCCGAAAGAAGCCCTAGTCGCTGAGGCACCCAAGGACGAGGCGCCCAACGGTGACGATATGCCGGCCAAGAGCGGCGACAAGCTCACAGAGCACGTTCTCCAAGATAAAGCCGATGCTCCACCCAAAGCAGCAGCGCCAGAAGAGGCGAACCTGGATGTTTCTGATAAAGCACCTCAGCCAGTCGAAGCCGTCGACAAGGAAATGCCCAAAGCCGCTGAGCCATCAGATAAAAAGCAGGACGATGGAAGCATGGAGACTGCCAGTGCCTTCCACGATATTTCCAAGTCGGAAGACCTCGGCTTTCCGTCTCAGGCTGACGCCATGGCAGTCTCGGAGGCACCGGCCTTTCAAACCTTTGAGCCATCCTCGACCTTTCCGGAGCACGCAGCGGCTGGGACGAGGAGTCCGGAGGAGACCGCTGCATCGAAGTCGCCCTTGGAAAGCCTTGGCTTGAAGATAAAGTCGCTGGCGTCGGATGAGTCGCCGGAAGACATCGATGTCGAGGCTCCTGTTACCGAAAAGGCGAACGGGAGGATCGAGGAGGCCGCCGTGTTCCAGGCCCGCGACCTAGATGCCCCCGTTAGCGACAAGGTTGAACCCTCCGCAATCAGCGCTGTCGATGATGGTAGCCTGCATCCCGAGTCGGCGGACAGCCATGAACACATGGAAGATGTCAAGGCCGCGCCAGCTCAAACACCTGCCCAAGGCATATCGAGCGAGGCCAAAGAGCTTGCCTCGCCCTCTGCTGCCGACAAAGAGGCAGATATGCACGCACCCGCGCCAACGTCGCCATCTCGTGAGGCAGCGCCGGTCAGCTCTGTGGAGCTGAAAGATGCCCACGCCGAGCACCTGAGCAAGTCGCTACCAGAGTCTACTCAGTCTCAATCTCTTCAAGATTCCGAGGAGTCTGCTGCAGAAGCATTCGCAGATAAGCTGGAAAAGGAGGTTGCTTCCCTTGTTGCTGATGAGAAACATACTCTTCACGAACAAGAAACCCTAGCTGCCGATGGGGCACAAAGCCTGGACTCGGTTCTCGAGGCGGACTCGGAATATCAGAAGCTGAATGCCACGGTTGCCGATGCTGCCGCCTCGGCTGACACGGTAGTAGCGGCTGCCGTTCCACCAGTTGAAGCAAAGCAACTTGACATGCCCATTGCCGCCGAGAAGCTCTCGGACGATACGCATCTGCAGCAGCACGAGCAGGACAGTCTTTCGGAGGCTAAAGTCTCTGGGATTGAAGCTTCTGCCAGCAGCAATACCTACGACGACGAAAGCTCGGAGCCCGAGTCGTCCGTCGACGAGGATGCGTTTGACTTGGAGGCCCCTGAATCCGCATCTAAGCCAATCTCAGATGCCCTGCCAGTCCCTGCGGAGCAATACGACAAGACACTCGCAGCTGCTGAAGCTAACGACGCCGATGAAAAGCCCCACTTTGCCGAGCCAGCCGGTCGGGAGGTCGGCGCGACTACTCCTGAACTCAAGGAGTCTGCGGGAGCCGAGCTCACCAAGTCAGAGGCTACTGTGGAGACTCTCAGCCATGAAACGCCCAAGGAGGCTCTCACGCATGAGAAGCCAGTCGAGATCCCCGGGGATGAGAAGCCAAAGGAGGGTCTCAAAGATGCGGAGCTCAAGCAGGCGGCTGAGCGCGTCGAGCACAAGGACGACCTCACGCATGAGAAGCCGAACGAGGCCAGCGTACCAGGAACACACATGCCTATAGGCCACGATCAGAAAGCCGCCGGTCATGAAGAGCCCGCCAAGGCTAGTCTTGACGCCGCAGACGTGGAAGTTGAGGCAGTTCGCCAGGCTGCAGCTCATCACACAGACCACGAGGACGGCTACGACACCAAAACGGACGATGAGGTATCCATCCAGCTAGAGAGTGGGCATGTCGCGATGGCATCTGCCACACCTGTGAACCTGGTAGCTGAGCAAGGCGAGACTTCCGTTGCCTCCAAGATTGAAGATATCAGGGCCGAGGAAGCTGCCGAGATTGAAGACACTGTGAAGACCGAGTCTGCTATCAAGGCTCATGACGGTGACAAAACCGATAACCTCGTTAAAGACGAGGGTTCCGTCGAGGTCGAGGGTGCCCCCAAGGCTCAAGATGATATCAAGGCTCCTTCCGAGACGCAGGAAGCGGCAGTCAAGATTTCTACAGAGGCGCCGACACACGAAGAGGCGCCCGGGGTTCTTGGGGTCTCCAAGGAGAGCGAGGACCGCCTGCCAACGCACGACGACACAGCGGACATGGCGCAACCAAAACAGGCAGTCGACGAGCGCCCCGACACTCACGCCATACCGAGCCAGGACGAGCTTGCTCAGCATGCGTTTGGCTCCGTTCCGAAAGCTGATGGAGACTCGAAGGAGTCCGTAGGGACTGCGGAGCCTTCTATCGCGCACAACCCGCATGCGGCTGACAATGTCGAATCCGACGACGAATTTGAAGACGATAAGATTTCAGCGCCTGTGGCCAAGCACCTCAATCTCGTGGAGACTACCACTAGACGAGACTCGCTGCAGGACGAGTATGATATCATCCACAAGGCCCATGGACCTGATGATTTGACAGAGTCCGAGTTCTCGGAGCCGGAGCTGGAGGCGATGCAAAATGTCAAAGCCGAGGGAAGTCAAGCCTTGGGCCCTGAGAAGCCGGCCGACATGAGTGGCGAGATCATGAATGCTTCGCGTCTGGCAGATGAAGAGCCGATTGAAGCTCACGAAGCAGCGGTGGGATTCCAAGCCACTCCTGCTGCCATCGGTACTTCGAAGGCCGATGATTTTGTCGGCCAGGACTCGTCCCCTGCGACCAGAATCGCAAGAGGTCACAGCGTCGCTTTTGCCGACGGCCCCGAATACCATTCAAATGCGTCCAGCCCAGGGGACGTGTTTGAGTTTGACCACAAGCTTCCCGACGCTCCATTAGCCTCTCATGCCGAAGAGCCGCGTGCCCCGATGGATGCTCCGGACGTCGGCTCATCGACTCGCAGCACGGGTGCTTTGCAGGAAAAGTTATACGAGAGTGAGGATGAAGATATGTCTCCACGCAATGCTCCGCCAGCTGAGATGAAGCTCGATGCCCACTCAACCAGCGTTTTCGACGCCCATACGTCGAACGATAAAGGCGAAGCTGAGCCTGAGCTGTCTCTCCGTGCAGCTCCCGCTACTGGGCAGCCTACAACACACCAAGAAGACGCACACTACGCGACCAGGAAGCCGTCGGAGTCACAAATCCCGACATACCAGGGCCAACACAAGCCCTCATACTACAGCACTGATTGGGGTTCTGGAGAAGAACACGAGGCTCTTGATATTTCCCCACTGAGCGACTCTCCTGTGCACGTCGGGTCCCAAGAGCCGGCGGCGTTGGGCCGTGGTGATCAGCCAGCGGGCGCTCTGCAATTCCCTAGCTCAGTCGCGGCCTCGGGCCCTGCCGTCCCGTCCGCCACAGGGGCCCCGGACGCGCAAGCCTATGCCGCAGCTCCTCAGAATCTCGCTGGTCAGCAGGCCATAGAGGAGAGCACGGCGACTGTCTACGGAACCGACGACCTGTTTGAGGACGACTCTGAAGGCAGCGACCCAAGTCCACCCAGCCTAAGGGACCAAGATCTCAGGCACGAGGCGAGTGGCGCGAGCAGCGGGCAGGCACAGCCCGGTCAACACCACGACGGTGCCTCCGCTGCCCTCGAGAGCGGCGATGCCCATGAGCCGGCCTCGCCAGCGGAGGCCAGTGCCAGGACGGCGCCTGAGGCAAAGCCGCAGGTGTACAGTGAGCAGGTCACTCTGGTGGACTCTCCGCACGGCTTGGCAGCCCTGACTGAGACGAGCTCCGCCTCGCACGAGCTCCTGCGCAACATGGACGACGAGGATCTAAGAACGCCACGGGCCCCGCCTGGTGCGACCTCTGAGCAGCCCACCGTGCCTCCGCTGTCGACTCCTCACCTTGCGCCGTCTGTGGCTGTGGGCCACGCCGACGACATCAGCCCGCTTGCGCTTCGGGCCCAGTCCCCGGTCACGCCGTTCAAGGGCCTGTCAGCCAGCCGGCACGCGCCGAGACCGGAATCTCTCGAATTCACGCCCATGAGGTACCCAGCGGAGGCTGTGGCCGAGCATGAACCGCCGTCCTGGGAAGATGCACGCGAATACAGCGACTCAGAAGAAGAAGAAGAGCATCATGGACAATATGTGGAAGACAGAGGACAGGGTTCAATCGAGCAGTATCTGCCAGCCACGCCGAGGGCTCAGATGCAAGGGCCGTATGCATCAGGGGAAGAAAGCCCCGAGGAAGCCTGGGGGCGGCCCACGACATCGGAATCTCTGGCCTCGGAGCTCGAGCATGCGTCGGCAGGCATGTACGATGAAGAGGGCAACGAGATGGAGCCGGAGATGTTTGCCCCGCGGGACGTCACCAACGTGCCGTGGCATGCCCGCAACGACTCGGTCCCGGCCTCCCTGCACAGCCGCACGACCCTCTCGTCTGCGCCGTCGTCTCCCATCCACGCTGCCCTGCAGCAGGACAACCACGAGCCCGTCATCCGCGACAGCTGGGCGACGGTGACCCCGCACCAGCAGGAGCTCCTCGCGGGCATGGGAGGCGGCTACGGCAACCGGCCGCGCGGCTACACCCAGAACAGCGACTATGGCCGGGCCCGCAACATCTCTGACCTCTCCAACTACGACCCGTTCCGATATGACGGCGGGCCGGGTGGACAAAAGACCGGCGGCACAGTCCAAAACGTGCCCTCGACCGAGCCGAGCAGCTGGCAACCTCAGGATCCGGTGGTTATGCAGCAGCAGCAGGAGCAGCAGCAGGCGCCGCAGCCGCGGCGTGAGAGTCCGCCTCGCGCCGCGGCAGGCGCGAGGGATTCAGTGGTCTCCAACTCGTCCCCTGGGAGCCTGTTCCAGAGGATGCGCAGCGTGTTTGAGAAGACACCGGACGGCGGTGCCGAGGCCGAGGCGAAGGGCGCGGGGAGCCCAGCGCGATCCCGTCCCGTGAGCGGCGTCTTTTACCCCGTCAAGCCGGCGACTCCGTCCAGCGGCGTCTTCCGGGAGGCCGGGGCCGCGAGCGTGAACCGAAACAGCATGGTCTACAGCGGCGCCGCCCCGTCAGTGGCCAAGAGCGCCGGCCTCGGCGGGTTCAGGTACGACGACCCGGCGCCCGGCGGCGCGGCGCAGAGGAGCCTGCGCCAGGAGGAGGATGACGAGCACGAGGGCATCAACGAGCACAGCTCCCTGCTGAGCAGGACCGGCGCCCACTGAATACGCTCGGAGGAAGCGCGGGCGGCGCCGCCGGCTGCGGCTGCGGCTGCGGCTATGGACTTGGCCTCCACTGCTCCCGCCGCCGGCCGCCCAGCGACCCCACCGCGCCGCCAGCCACCGCCTCCGCCCAGGACGCCGTCTCCGCGGCAGCAGCAGCCTCCGTTCGTGCCGGGCAAGAGCCCCGGGCGCAGCCCCTCGGACAGCTACTCGGCGCCGCCCGAGCCCGCGCCCGTAACCAAGGTAACCATCGTCGGCATCGTCAGGGAGGAGGTGACCATCGACTCCAACCCGTCCGAGGCCGAGGCCGAGGCGGCGCCCAGGCGCGCTGCACGGCAGCAGCACAGCCGGCTGTCCCGGATGCCGGGCTACAGGGACTCTCTCCGCCTCGGTGCGGGCTCGCCGTCGCCGCCACCAGCCGGTGACACCTGCACGAGTCCACCCCCTGCCGCCGCCGCCCGGCCGCGGTCGACGTCGGCGGGGGGCTCCGAATTCGCGGGGCGCGACGACGCCTACCGGCTGCCCTGGATGTGGACCGAGGGCTGGCGGGCGCGGCTGCGGCGGAGCGGCGACGTCGTCGAGACGGCCAGGTGGGAGTGGCTCATGGACAGGGCGAGGCACGCGGGCCGCAACCGCGTGCCGAGCATCGTGCTCAGAGACAAGGTGCCGGGGCCCTCGGTGCTCAAGGGAGGCGAGGGCGGCGACCCGGAGCTGCGGTGCGCACAGAGGGAACGTGGCTGGAATGGGTCGGGGTCGGGAACGAGAAGGAAAAGCGTGCACTGGGGGGCAAACGAGGAGTTTCTGATTTTTTGACTAGATGTAAACACAACTGATAATGGTTAATGTCAACGCTGGTTATACGAAATGCAAAAGGTTTCAACAAGTCAATATCGTACTTGTAGATAAGGGGCAGAAGAACAAAGAGAAAAAAAAAGAGTATCCAAGGAGAAAATGGGCTTTGTGGTAAAACGACCAAAGTAGTAGGTCGAGAATAAAAAAGCAAAAGCAAAACAAAAAAATTCTGGGCGTGGCAAGACTCGAACTTGCGTTTCTTCGGCCACAACGAAGTGTACTAACCCCTATACGACACACCCTTGGAGCCGTTCAACCATGATTGAACGATGCAGGGATTCCAGCCACAGCTCTCTTATAAATGCCACACAGACATGCCCCACATATTCGAGCCTCCACCAACCCATTTTCCAAATCAATCCAAAGAAGCCCTACGAACTGCAACCAAGCTTTTTGATCTAGATTCCCGCGGAAACCCTGCGCATATGAGTCGGGGCCTGCCAGGCGTTGCGCTGTGCTCCGGAGACGACCGTGCTGCTATTCCGCATGACACCGCGACCTACCGCTCCATGTCATGTCTTGGCAGATCTCGGTGCAGACCGTACTGACGGGCTGACGGGTGTCGCATGGATATATCCTGCTATTCGGGCGATGGGGATCTGCTGCTAGCCCGGCCCTGGGCAGAGATCTTGACTCCGGGGCGGGGAGCCCAGCCTTCCCCGCACCCAGGCGCCGACAGCCAGGTGCCCCGGGACGCTACCAAGACGAAGCAGTCGTACTTGTTCATCCTGGCCCTCGCCGGGTAAGCCCGGTAGTCAGCCGCCGGCGCTGACGATCTGGCTCGCTTGTTGGCCGCTCGGGCTCTCCACAGATTTGCCGCTGCCGCGTCCCTTGCTCGAGTCGTCAACCTTGGCCAAGGGTCTTCGCGCCTGTATAGCAGCACGCACTTGTGGAGACCTTTCCAGCCGCGGCCACCTCCACGGACAAGGACGGCGCCAGAAGCAACGGCACCGCCGATCATGGTTGGGTGCATGCATACTCGGCCGATACATGAGGCCGGCCCTGCCGAAGTTTGTGCTACAGACACATGTTGGGGCAGAACGAGAACGGCTGTACTTTGTGCTTGCATCCCGCAGTAAGACGATCGCGAAATACCATCAATGGGCGGTTCTAGTTGGGATGACAGCCACAAATCTCATGATATCTTGGCACGGGGCATGGCATACTGAAGAACCAGCGCCGACTGCTTTGATGGCATCGCCGACAACACTTTTTTGGCTTCAAAATACAATTAGACCACAAAGCAGCAGTGCGGCATCTTTGCCTTTGTCTCGTCTGGAAAAAGATCGATTGGTGCATGACGCAGAAGCGCGAGAATGCCAGGCGCCGGGGTTAGTCAAGCCGGCGAAAAACGGTCTTCACTTGGAGGCAGACAGGCCCTAAAACCCAAGCGACTTGTTGCATATGATGGCGATGCCAGGGGCATCATGACAAACAGCTTTGAATGCCCTTGACTAGCCGTTCGACTAAGCCCAGGTGGTAAATGCACTGCAGTATTTGCTATACCATCCCACGGACCCTAGCTACCATCACAAGCTTTTGGTGCATGCTCGCAGGGTGTCTTGCCGGGCGCTGCGGTCGTGGGATGGCGGGCGTGCGTGCGTGCAGGCGGTGAATCCGCAAGGCTGGAACCAAAGATGAAGGGCGGCCGCCAAGGAATAACGGCCGCCGGGCCGGGACCCGATGTGTGAAGCCTCTGGACTGCCCGCCACCGTGCTGGCAACGAAACCCTTCTGGGCCCAGGGGGTAGATCGACTGCATGTACACGCCCGCCAACGCAATTTATCAGAGGAAAAGGCTTCTCCGTGTGGGTGCGCCCTGTGCAAACACGGAGCGCAAGCACAGGCCGGCAAGGAAGGGTGCCTCACCGGCATGAAACGCACCGCGTACTTCCGCTCATATTTAGACTTTCTCACCGGCAGCCTGTGGCCTGAGCCTTCAAGGCAGGCTTCTGGGGTGACCATGCCACTCTCGCTCGGCAGACCGGCACACAAAAGATGTATGCATCTTGGATCGTCACCCACGCTGGAGTTGCTCATCGTGGTCGCAGGCTGTGCAGCCTGCTCGAGGCGCCCAGAGGGAGTTCTTGATTGCTTCACCAGAGACGGCGGGACGGCCTATCGAGGGATGAACTTGGTGTGGTGGCAGCCTTGTCGCCAATCATTCTCCCCGTTTCTTTTTTTTTGCTTCTTCTCCAAAAGCCACACACCACATACTTCCGCATGGCTGCAAGCGTAAAGGCTGTCGATCACCTTTGGACCAGGGACCCTCCCGGCTGAACCATGTGGTCTGGATTCAAGTTGGGATTCAGAGAGTCCCAGGCATGGCCGTTGGTAGCCCCAGGTTTAAACTAGCTCCCGCCACCTCCATGGTTAACCACGAGGTTATTTGACCGCCTGTTGCCCTTGGATGCAGGGTCGCTTTCGCCGCCCAGCTGCCAGGGGCCTGGAGGTCCTCGCGACCCTTCCCCCCCCGTACAAGACTCCCATTTTCAATCCCTTTTTTTCACAGAGCCGAGCTTCTTCCCTGCGACCGGCGTGGAGAGGGCTGGAGTTCGACAACGCCTCGTCTCGTGCCACCGCGATGGCTTCCAAGGACAATGGCATCACCGCCCTCAACCCGCCCAAGGGGACCGACGTCTCCCTCGTCATCATCTTCCTCACGCTGGCGCTGTACAACGTCACGGAGCTGGCCTTTATCATCCCGACGACCTTCAAGCGGCGGAGCGGCAACTACTTTTGGTTCTTTGTCCTGGCAACATGGTCGATCGTGCCCTACTCTATCGGCTTCATGATGAAGGGCCTCGCGGCCGTGCCCCAGGCCATCTACTTCTGGGTCGCCTGCTGCTTCACTGGCTGGTGCGGCATGGTGCTCTTCCAGTCGCTCGTGCTGTGGTCGCGCCTCCACCTGATCGTCAACAGCCCGCGCCGCCTCCGGGCCGTGCTCTACATGATCATCTTCAACGCCATCATATGCGACGTCCCCGTCGCCGTGCTGGCCTTTGGCTCCAACAGCCCCAACCCGGAGCCCTTTGCGCCCATATACTCCATCTGGGAGAGCATGCACGTCACCATCTTCGCCATCCAGGAGCTCATCATCTCGGGCATATACGTGTGGGAGACATCCAAGCTGCTCCGGATCGAGCGCGACAGCGGCGCCACCTTCAACCTCCCGGCGCGGTCCCGGGTGATCAAGCACCTGTTCTACGTCAGCATCATCGTGGTCCTGCTCGACATCCCGACCATGGTGATGCAGTACACCGAGATGTACGCGCTGCAGACGGCGTACAAGGGCTTCGTCTACAGCGTCAAGCTCAAGCTCGAGTTCAGCATCCTCAACAAGCTCATCGAGATCAGCCGCAGCCGGCCCGCCTCGGTCCCGACATCGCTGCCCGTGTACAGCGGAAACCGCCCGGGCCTCAACGTGACCACGTCCTCGGCCCCGCCGACCCTCAAGTCCCGCGACGAGCCGACAGTGCGAGGGCTGTGGGCCCAGAACCCCTCTGCGCTGCGCAACATGCGGCAGTCAAACTCGCTCCGGTGGCTGTCGCACCAGTACGGCCGCAACGCCGAGCTCGACACCACCCGGACCGGCCTGAGCATCGTGCACCCCTGCGACGGGGAGGGCGGCACCAGTGACTCGCTCGGGGCCATCCAAGTCGCCGTCGAGACCAGTATCACCATCGAGCCCCGAGACGGGGACCAGATCACGCCCGTGGCCAAGGGAGAGACGGTCCAGGAGATCGACGAGGAGAAGCTGGTAGACAGTGCAACGCCCAAGACGGCGGCAGACAAGGAAGGGGTGCGTGTTGGTGAAAGGAGTCAGTTCGGAAGCGGCAGATTCCCACTGAAGCTTCCGCCACACCCTTCCGAGAGTTTGGATCTTCCCGAGATACTCGGAGACGCCCTGCAGACTTGCGTGGTCCCTGAAAGCGCCGCAGCACAGGTCCCCGAGCAAGTGGTTGCACCAGCTCCCTGCCGCTCTGTTTCCCCGGTCAGGGGCTCGGCAGGTCCTGCTGGATAGAATCAGATGCACCCATGAGTGCCTAGACGTTCTCTAGGCCTCTCCGCCCTCCCGCCCTACTTTATACCATCCGATCCTAATGTATTTCAGTTCAGCAAAGAAGCGTGGGGCTGGAGTTTAGGTTGAAAGCTTTGCTAGGAGCGATGACCGTTGTTGGATTTAAACCCCACGGCAATGGGATCACGGATCTTTTTATTAGTTTCATTGATGCATCCATCCCCTTTCAACCATAACCGCGGGCACTGCTCGGTCGGGACCCAGATCCCCCGCGAGCTCCCCGCACTCTTGATGCGTGACCGCCCCCACCCAAACCCATATGCCGGGGCTGTGGGGAACAAAGGAGGCATTCCCATGTTCGTGGGGGGTCCCGGGACGAGATTGACCCTCGATCTGCACCCCAGAACTCCCAACGCGTCCGTTGGCTCACTTCGGCTATGTTTCTCCGAGGGATGGCGGGCGGCGACACGAACCCCAACCTCGGCCTCTTCGCCAGCTACCCCCCATGCAACGAAGTCGGTGAGGAGGAGACGGGATGGAGCCTGAGCAGTCTCTTCTCCCCGCTCAAAACCACGTCCCGGGTCGGAGCTAGACGAAGTCGTGCCCCGAAGCCAACAACCCGGGTCAACATCTACAGCCATTGATCATTCTTCGTGCCTTTGTGCCTGGATGCAAATATGTCAAAGGCAACCTGGTCCTCGTACCTCGAGGCCAATTCCCTGTGGATCCATCGAAAATGCCTTCTAATGTGCTGGATTGTCGGCGTGGCTAATATGCAGTACGGGTTTGACAGCGCCGCTGTCGGGGCGCTGCAGGCCATGCCCGGGTTTCTGAGGGTTTTTGGCTACGAAGATGCAAGAAACCCGGCTGGCTACGGCATTGATGTGGGTTAAACACTGCAGCGATTCGAAGGCCAAGGGCGTGAACAAGGCCGACGCTGACACTATTCGCAACCAACCAATTCTCCCCGGTGCCGATCAAACAGCCGACAGTCCAGCAGCTGATCGCCTCGCTGCTCACCCTGGGCTCGTTCCTGTCGTCCCTCTGCGCCGGCCTCTTCTCGCGCTGGTTCAGCCGGCGGCTCGGCCTCTGGCTCGCCTGTCTCCTGAACGTGGTGTCGTGCGTCATCATGATGGTGACGACCGACACCAACGTCCTCTACCTGGGACGCCTGGTTCTCGGCATCAGCAACGGCTTCCTCGTCACCTTCTCAAACGTGTACACCGCCGAGGCCGCGCCGGCGCAGCTCAGGGGCGTCATAGTGGCCCTGTTCGCCTGGTGGGTCAACGTCGGCTCCATCGTGGGCAGCATCGTGGTCAGCTACACGCGGGCCTACGCGGACAAGCGCTCCTACCAGATCCCCATCGGCTGCCTCCTGGTCGTGCCCTCGCTCCTCAGCCTGGCCCTGCTCCTGGTCCCGGAGAGCCCGCGCTGGCTGGCGCACATGGGGCGGGACGACGCCGCCCGCCAGGCCCTCACCCAGCTGCGGCCCTCCCGGCCGGCGGCGGCGGCGGGCGACGACGCGGCGCTCGAGGCCGAGCTGGCCGAGATGCTGAGCGGGGTCGAGGCGGACAGGCGGGCGGCCGGCAGCGTCGGGTTCGCCGACATGTTCCGGGGCGCGGACCTGCGGCGCACGCTGCTCTGCCACGCCATCATCGCGGCCCAGACGGCGTCGGGCATCTGGTTCCTGATCGCGTACCAGACCTACTTCTTCATCCAGGGCGGCGTCTCGAGGGGGTTCGAGTACTCCATCATGACGACGTGCATGGGCTTCGTCGGCGTCAACCTGGGCATGCTCGCCATGGGCCGCCTCGGGCTCGGCCGCCGCCCCGTCCTGATCGTGGGCGCCGCCGCCTGCGGGCTCGCCCAGCTCGGCACCGCGCTAGCCTACACGACGGCCGGCGCCGGCTCCGCCGCGGCCACAAACTCGCTCGTCGCGTTCCTGGCCCTGCACAAGTTCTTCTACAACGGCGGCGTCGGCGCCGCGAGCTACCCCGTCGCCACCGAGGTCGTGAGCACGCGCCTGCGCGCCTACACCGTCGGGTCCGCGACGTCGCTTGGCTACGTGCTCGCGTGGCTGACGAGCTTCTGCTCGCCCTACTTTATCAACCCGACCGCATTGAACTGGGTGAGTTGTTGCTCTTGTTTTCGGTCCAGCAATCACAGGGAGAACGGTCGGTGGCTCTGATGAAAGAGAAGTGAAACGGCCTCCTGCTAATCTTTCCACATCTGTTTGCTTGACAGGGAGCGCAATACTGCTACATCTGGGCGGCCTCTAATTTCGTATGCGTTGCTTTCTTTTATTTTTGCATCCCAGAGACCGCAAACAGAACGCTCGAGGAACTCGACGAGATGTTCGATGCGCGGTTGCCCGTACGCAAGTTCAAGAAGTACCAGCGCATGGTCAGGGAAGACGTTCACAATGCGGACAAGGGAGGTGTTGTCGACCTCAAGGGAGAGAAGAGCGCGGGTGAGACGGATCAGGTCGAGCTGGCAGGGTCCGAGGAGAAACGCAAGGAGTGATTGGAGTTTTTTTTTCTTTGGGTCTAGGCACGCCAGATTTCTCCGGTAGAAAGAGGTTCTCGTCCTTGGGCTTCACAGCAAAAGCACAAACGGGGATATGCCTTAGTTTCCTAATGCGTACAGCTGACAAAGGGAAGTTTATTGGAAGGTAGGGGACCATCCGCCCATGGAGCTAAGTAGTAATCTGCCTGTGTCGGTTGGGTCACAGACTAGATGGTAGGCTTGTAGCCAATGGCGAGATTTCGCAATGTGCGCCTGGAATAGACACTAAAGCAAAGACATGCAGTAGAGATCCACCAAATAGAAACACCCATCAGCCCAAGCCGCAGTCCGCCCTCTGCTCCTAGTTCAAGGCGTTCATAGCCTTTGCGTGGGAGTAGACCAGCTGCTGCGCCTCGGCGTCGTCGAGGTAGATGGTGAAGCCGTCGTCGTGGTTGCGGCCGTACGAGTACTTGCTGTAGCCGTACTGCCAAAACATGTCGGGCATCTTCTCGGCCACCTGGATCTTCTGCCAGCCGCCAATCACCTCGAGCCTCGACTCGGGCCGCGTGGTGCCCGTCTGGTCCCGGCGGGCCGTGGGCGTCATCCAGCCGTACTCCTCGTGCACGACGGGCTTTCCGACCTTGCGGCCCGACGCGGCGTGGTCGCGGATCCACTGGTTCGTCCAGGCGACCGACTTGGACCACCAGTCCGGGTAGGTGTGGAAGGTGCCAAAGTCGACGTTCCTCAGGGCCAGCTCGTGGTCAAAGTCGCCGCCGTCGCCGCCGCTGTAGAAGCCATCCGGGTTGCCGGGGATGTTGAAGCCGCCCTCGCCGCCCCAGGTGACGAGGTGGTTGGGGTCGATGGACTTGACAAAGGCGCTCATCTCGTCGATCCAGGCCGAGATGGTGGCCGGCGTGCAGCTGCTGCTGCGCGGCAGGTTGCGGTTCTGGTCCGCGCCGCAGCGGGGCTCGTTGGCGAGCTCCCAGGCCATGATGGCCGGGTTGTCCTTGTAGCGCGTCACCATCTGCCGGACGTAGGCCTTGAAGGCGTCCTTGATGCGCGGCACGCGGTAGAACTGGGCGGCGTGTTAGCAGTCTGGAGCAGGCAAGGACACCAGAGCCCCAGGAGGGGACGGGGGGATGGATATGCGTACGTCATCGTGGTATTTACCGCCGAGGTTGACGGTGTAAACATCCATGCCGCCGTAGTCGGCCCAGTTGTTGGTCAGCGCGACCACGAGCTTCATGCCCGTCTTGGCGGCAGCGTTGACCACCCTGTCGAACGGCTGCACGTTGATGGTCGCGCGCCCGTTGGCAAAGGTCTGGAAGGTGACCTCGTTGCCGCTGCCGTACTTGGGGAGCCCGTTGGGGTTGTAGGTCTGGTTCTTGTCATTGAACCCCCAGGTGCGGAAGACGTTGAGGCCGGCGTCCTTGGCCGCCTTGAGGCCATTTTCCACGTCGGCTTGGTTCTGTGTGGAAGAGGGGGGATTCCGGGTGTTAGTTAGCAGGCACTAAACCAGATTCGAGCACCAAGCACAGGCTCGGCCATGGGGGTTGCAGGGCCCTACGCACGCCGTTGAAGGGGAAGTAGTAGGCATTGGAGCCCGCAAAGTAAAAGTCCTTGCCGTCAAGCTTGAACTTTTGGCCCTCGACCGTCACGAAGCCGCGCGGGGCCTCGCGCGGGGCGGCAGGCGAGGGCGCGCCCAGGGCCACGCCGGCCAGGAGGCCCAGGGGCAAGAGTCCACAGGATCCGAAGAGCATGTCGGGCTCTGGGGAGGGGGGCTGGACCTGGGATCCGGTCTAGAGGGCGGGGAGCCAAAGGGAGCAGAGAGGCGGCATGTCGCGCGACTATTTATCGACCAAAAAAAAAAGATGCGCCCGCAGTGCGGAGTGGGAAAGCGATGCTTGCGTGCCACTCAGCCAAGGTCGCCCACGCCCACCTCGTAATGTTGCCTCGGTCCAAATTAATAACGGAGCCCGTCGAACCGCCCTCCAGGGGTGCGTACCCCAGTTTTCCCGGCCCTCTTTCCAGAATGCGGAGGTTGCTGGGTCGGGGGAGGCGAGGTGCGGTCGCATCGACAGCGGCAAATGGGCAGGTCGGGCTGCCTGGAAATGGCGCTGGCCCCAGAGTGCGGGGGAGAGAGACTGAGGCCCCAGGTCGGCGCATGACGGGCTCTGGCGTGGAGCCACGCAGTTCATAGAAGCTGCGAGCGGACGCCGCTCTTGGGATTACGCGTGCGGGAGGGTCCGGGAAACATTACGATAGCGAGATTAACCAAGCTTTCGCACCGAATTCGGTCGATCCATGTATCGTATCCACTACACACAGCCAGGACGCTATCCAGATACCCAAGTAAGTATGTACATGGGCGATCAAGCATGCTGGAAATTGTGCCAGGGGTCAAGCGGCTTCCAAGCATTGGCGGGGCCCCTGCTCGGCATCATCCAAGCCCACCGTCCGTCCGAATGACCGGTTCCCGATGGACCAGGAGCCAATGGCGAGCAGAAAAGGCAAAGAAGCCCGAGTGCGTGCACACACAAACAAAAAAAAAACACCGCCCGTTTCTCACGCCGGGGTAAGGCTGCTCCTGAGCCTGAGATCCCTGCTGCTGGCACCGACGCTGACGGTAAAGGTGCCCGACGGCAGGACCCAGTTCTGCCGGGCCGAGTCCCAGTAGCTGAGGTCGCGCCTGCGGATGTTGAAGGTCGCCGTGCCGCTGGCGCCAGGCGCGAGCTTCAGCTTAGCGAACCCGCGCAGCTGCTTGGGCGGCTGGGGCGGCATGCCGGCCGCCGCTGGGTACGACACGTAGAGCTGCGCGACCTCGCTGCCCGCCACGCCTCCAGAGTTGGTGACCCGCGCAGTCACCGTTGCCACGTTCTCCCACAGGTCCGCCCTACCGCCAGGCTGGACAGGGCCAGTGGCGGCGCCGGCGCGCGCCGTCGACGAGACCGTGATGTCGCTGTAAGTGAAGTTGGTGTATGCTACAAGCGTGGAGAGTGTGGTTGGCTTTGTTAGTCAAGGGAGGAAACAAAAAAAGAAGAAAAGAAAGAAAAAAAAAAGAAAAAAAAGAAAAAAAAACGCCAGGAGGCGGGGCACAACTTACAAAGCCCAAAGCCAAACTCGAAGCGCGGCTCAATGTTGTTGCGGTCAAAGTGGCGGTAGTCGATAAAGACGCCCTCGGGGAAGTTGTCATCGCCCTGGACCACGGCAGTGCCGTAATCGCGGGGAGCCTTGGCGATGGTGTAGGGCAGCTTGCCGTTGGGGCTGACGAGCCCGTACAGGACATCCACCAGCGCGTTGCCGCTCTCCTGCCCGGGGAGCCCGGCCCAGACGACGGCCCTGACGCCGGGCGTGTTGAGGATGGTCTCGAGGATGATGGCGCCGACCGAGTGCACGACCACCACGACGTTCTTGTTGGCCTGCGCCACGGCCTGCACCAGCTGGTTGCCGTTGTGCCACGGGTCCAGGTTGGCGCGGTCCCCGGCGTGCTCGCCGACCTTGATGTAGCCCTCGCCCGAGTTGCTGGTGATGAAGACGAAGGCGACGTCGGCGTCGCGCACCGTGTTGGCCACGTTGGAGGTGCTGTCGCTCGCGCTGATGGCCACCGTCGTGCCGTCCTGGCGGGCCCTGGCCTGCAGCGCGTCGGCCGGCGCCACCAGGTAGGGGTAGTTTGTCGTGCCGGACCCCCAGCCCATGCCGAGGGCGCCGTCGTTGCAGCCGCGGTCGACGCACGAGTTGATGCCGCGCGGGTTGTTGACGGCCGCCGAGCCCACGATGGCCATGCGGCGGGGCGACTTGAGCGGCAGCATTTTGCCCTCGTTGCGGAGCAGCACGATGCCGTCGCGCGCAACGGCCCGGACGTTCTCCTTGTGGTTGCCCTGCACGTTGGCGCCGAGGTTGACGGGTGGGTAGCCGCCGTCTTGCCCAACGAGGTACCACGCTGCGAGAATGCGCCTGACCATGTCGTCGAGACGCGCCCGCGACACCTGGCCGTTGTTCACGGCCGTGTTCAGCTGGGGGCCCCAGAGGATGTTTCTGCCGTTGAAATCGCTCCCGGGCATCGTCATGTCCAGGCCGCCGTTGGCGCTGCCGAGAGTGGTGTGCTGGGCATTCCAGTCCGTCTGCAGATCGGCGTGGGATAATACAGAACGTCAGTGACCCGATGCTCAAGAGGAAAACAAAACGAGATGCACTGGAAGGTCATCTTCTCACCATGATGTATCCCCTAAAACCGAGCTGGTCCTTGAGCAGCCGCTGCATGGCGCTCCCGCTCTCGCACGCCCAGGTGCCATTGATCTTGTTGTACGAACACATCACTGCGGCAACATTGGCCTTGACGGCGTCGGCAAAAGGCCACAGGTACAGCTCGTGGAGGGTGCGGTCGTCAACGTTGGAGCTCATGCTCTCGCGGTTGAGCTCCTGCTCGTTGACGAGGTAGTGCTTGGCCGTCGCCTGGACGCCGACCTGCTGCATGCCCTCTATCGTGACCTGCATCGCCACCCCGGTGAGGTAGGGGTCGGGCCCGAAGCCTTCCCAGTTGCGCCCGCCCTCGGCGATCTTGCCCAGGGCGCCCGCGACGGGCGACAGCATCACGTGCACACCGCAGCCCTTGGCCTCCTCGGCCTGGAACTGACCGCGCTGGCGCATGAGCTCGACGTCCCAGGTCGACGCGGCCTGGATGCCGGGAGTGAAGGCCGTGACGCTGGTGGCGTACCGCACCCCCACCGGCCCGTCCTGGAGACACAGCTGCGGGTAGTTGATGGACGAGACGGGGCTTGTGTTGCCGACGCAAGGACCGCGGTCCCAGCCGATCCCCGTGACGATGCCGATCTTGTCCTGCTGCGAAAGACGGGACAGGGCCGCGTTGGCCTTTGTGTAGGCTTCATCCCATGTGAGGAGCGCCGACCCGCTGCTGAGCAGCGTGGCCGCAGCGAGGAGGACTCGGGAGGGGGCCATGGATGACGATGCAAAAGGAGCCTGGACTTTTTTTTGGCATCATGAGCTGGTTAGTCCAGCATACTCCCAGACGTATCTCTCATAGTAAGGGGGAAACAAGGTTGAAGACGCGGAAGTCTGTTCCGTGGGGAGGGATGCCCGGGATTTGGGACTCCGAAAAACAGACGGAGAAGGCCAGGCAGGTATGTCACTCGCTGCTTACCTTGGACTTGGGATCGTCTTTGCCAGCAGGTTCTCGCGGACTTCACTCCTGAAGCTGGTGCTGGCTCAGCGGGTGCCACCGTCGTCGCGCCGTGCTGGTAGCATTGCAGCGCTGCGCCCGACAAGGAGGGCGAGCATTATATATATACACCGGAAAAGCAGCGAGGGCCATGGTTAGTAGCCATGGTCTATACAGCGCGTGAAGGAGGCAGGGCGTCCGCATAGCCGCCAAGAGGGTCGGCCCGGTTAGGACTCGTTCGTGCTGCCCTTGAGTCGGCGCGGAAGACAGAGGCCGAGGGCTGGCGGCATCACATGGGTGGCCACCCGTCCTGGGCGGTCTCCACCCGGCAGCCATTGGGGATGGGTCGACGAGGAGAGGGGGCGAGAGCACAAGGGCGCGCAGCCCGCAACGGGATTTCTGGGAAGCGGACGAACGCGCGCTGGGGAAGATTTCCGGGCCAGAGCCTTGGCTGCCACCACGAACCCCGCCTTCGCGACCTGCCGTGCTGCGTCGCGCGCGCATTGATGCTTCCGGCTATGCCTCGATCCCCGCGCCTGCTTTCGAAGCAGGGATGGTGGCCGAGGCAGGAGCAGGTAGGTGGCAAGGGAAGAAAGAAAAAAAAGAGAAGACAATGGAAAAATGCGAAAAGGGAAATGAGCTCAGAGAACAGACATCCGGATGCGCCCGCCAAGACGAGCGTCGCAAGGTACACCCGGCACCTAGACTAGGCTCGTCATGGATCAAGATAGATTGCAAGCCTTGCAGGCTGGTCGTCTACTGGCATAACCTCGAGCGTGGCCGAAAAGGGGAGGGCCCGGCACCTCGGAGGCCGCTCATGGCAGCCGCCTTCAGCCGGGCCGCCCAGCCGTGCGCCTAGAGTCGCCCCGCACCGCGCTGTTAATATACGGCAGACATCAAATGATGATCGCTTTGCGGGGATTTCGTGCGCGGGTTGGCACTCGGGATTGGCGTCCATCAATGACATGCGTTCACGAGTGGCAGTTCGGGAGGCTTTGGCGAAAGCTGAGGAAACACACCATGTTTTCTCGTGGCCTGCACGAGGATGCAAGGAACAAAGACATGACTCAATGAGCTGGGTTTCCCCAGGAAGGTACCAGGTCTGATCACAAACTTCGATGCCATACAAGGAAAATATTTACATTCGAAGCATCGGGAAAAAATGCATGGGCGCGACTATTCTGCTTCTGCCCTCGGTATGGTCTTCAAGCATCGTAAAATTCGTGTACCGGTCAAACACACTCGTATAAGGGGGAACACTAAACTCCGGACATGTACTAGGAAAAAGAATGCACTGTAACTGACACCAGCACCACAACTCCAAATTACACAGCGTGGTCCGCAAATCCCAAGGTGTTGTTGCCGCCGTTGAAAACAACGAACTGCGACTTGAAGAAAATGTCGCCGTAGATCTGGAGGCTGGATGTGGTGGGCTGCATTCCTCCGAAGCAAGCTATTGAAAGAGGTCAGTTGGTCAGCATACGGGCGTGGTTGGGGAGGCCAGGATGGATCCAACGGGGAAGGCACTTACTGTTACCCTGAACCTTTGCGAAAACAAGGTCAGAGCCCTTAACCTTGGCCATGATGCCGCCGACGTCAAGCATCAGGTCGGGCATGTTGGCGTCGCAGGGGACGGTGATGCCGCCCACGTTCTGGTCGTTCTTGGCGCCCTGGACCTGGGTGTAGTAGCCGTTGATGGTGGCCGGGTTGGCGAGGATGAGGGTGGTGCCCGTGTCGGCGATGGCCTGGCCACCAGGGGTGCCCTGCTGCGGCTGGCCGTTGCCGACCGCGAACTTCTCGCTCGAGAACTGCCAGAAGCCCTTGGTCGTGTTGATGGGCACAAAGTTCATGTTGCCGGTGAACTTGGAGCTGTCGATGCGGCCGAACTCGTAGGCCCCGGGCGCGTTCTTGCGGAGGTCGGCAGTGAAGAGCGGCTCGGCGAGCGAAGGCATGACGTTGTCGAAGAAGGTCTTTTGCTGCGCAGGCTTGACGGCGTTGAGCTTGGAGAAGGCGAGGCCCACGAGGCCATTGTTGGCCGTGTCCTTGACGAAGGATCCGCTGACCTGCGTGGCCAGCTCGACCGCCTGGTTGGTAACCGTCACGCCGCCAATGTCGACCGTGTCGGTAGCGACAAGGCCGGCCGCCTGGGAGCCATCGCCGTAGCTGATCTGGAAGGTGGAGCCCTGCATCATCTTGAAGGACTTGGACTTTGTCGGGTCGAAGACGGTGTGTCCCTGCTGGACGTTCTGCTGGAGCATGGTGCTGAAGACCCACAGGTCCGAGGATCCCGAGTCGAAGTCGAGGTTCAGGGTCTGTCCGCCGATGTTGACAGGCGAGAGATACTCGACGTCGCCGGCCTCGGGGTTGGCAGCGACCAGGCCCACGCCGGCAACCTTTCCAGCAGTCCCGTTTGCTGCCGTGACGCCAGCGGGCGTGCCGGCCGGGGCCTTCTTGGGGCGCGAAGGCTTCTTGGGAACCACATCGATGTCAATGCCATCGATGATGATATCATCGCCCTTCAACGCCTCAGACTCGATAGACTCTGCGGAAAAGGCATCGGCCTTGGCTGATGCAGCCTCGGCCTGGATAGAGTCCAGCAATGCCGCTGGGATTGGCATGCTGAACTTGGAGTAGGCTTTCAACAGCTCTCGCGGGCCATTGTGTCCCCTGAAGTTGACGTTCCGCACGCGCTCGACCTTGAACGACCGCTTGTTTAGCCTGGATGGGGCTGCGGATGTGGACGAGGCCAGCAGGCCCAGCACAAGCAGCGAGTTGAATAGAGACCACATTTTGAAGAATGTCAAAAAAGAAGGAAAAATATTTATAATCCACTCCAGGTGGGTGTGAGAGAACGGGGTGAGAGTGGGCGAATGAGAGACTGGTGTAAACGGAAAACAGAGCACTGCTCTTCGCCAGGTAAATCTATCCAGAAGAAAGACCAAGGCGAGATGAAAGGAACAAAACACGCCGTCGAAAAGGGCAACGGCTGCCTGCAGGGGAAGAAGGGAAGGGGGGAAGAGGGAGGTGGTAGAGAAGGGAGGGAAAAAAAAAGAGACCCAGAATGGGAATCTGCGAGGTTATTGTACCTGGCATTGACAGCTACCGTCTCGCACGGGACACCCC
>PYSQ01000103.1:0-19928 GCA_003049435.1 Nakataea oryzae | reverse complement strand
CCCCCGGGCAGGGTGCTGGGCGTCCGTCGCCCTGACGGGCAGCTGACCGGCGAGCCCGTGCGAGCCCGGCCCCGCGCGCGAACGCAGGGCGCGGCGCCGTCGTCGCCATGGCCGAGGAGGACTACACTGTCGCGGACCCATCGCTCGTCGACATCTCGGTCTCGTCCTCGGGCGGCGGCAAGCTCCGCAAGGGCCCGCGCTTCAGCTGGACGCCGGCCTACGAGGCCACATTCTTCCGCTCCCTCTGCGAGTCGGTCCAGCTGGGTCTCAAGGACAACCACAGCTTCAAGCAGGAGGCCTGGGACCGCGCCGCCAAGGCCCTGCAGAAGCACCATGGCGCCTATCCGAACAAGGGCCATCTCATCAACAAGTCGGACAATGCGCGCAAGAAGTTTCGCCTCTGGCGCGGCCTGCGCGAAGACCCCGACTTCCTCTACAACCCCACCACGCGCATGGTGACTGGCACCGACGAGGCCTGGAGGCATCATGTGTTTGTACGTCGCTGGCACCGCCATGTTCTCCTTGCCTTTGCATCAGCACTCTGGCCCCGACACTAACGTTGACCCAGAAAGAGCCCCTGTCTCGATCGTTGAAGGGACGGCCGTTCGACCATGAGGAATACATGGAGATTCTGTTCCCCGATGTCGTCGGCTCCGGCGGTGCTCCAAAACGCATCACGAAGCGACGCCGCGAAACAATAGGGGTGCCGGGATCCGACGGCGCTGATGGCAACACCAACGATTCGCTCATGGAGCTCCTTGACGATGCCAGTTATGCTGCTGTTGTTCCACAGCCGGTATTGTCGTCCACGCCAGCAAACATGACGCCCCAGGCACAACCACCGCAGCAGTCACAACAGCAGCAGCAACAGCATCATCAGCAACAACAGCAACAACCACAGCAGCAGCCGCCACCCCTACCATCCCAACAGCAACCACAGAATCAAAATCGTATGCAGCAGCAACAGCAGCCGCAGTCTGTCATGCACCAGCAGCAACCGCCGCCGCCTCCGCCACAACAACAACAACACCAACAACAGCAACACCCCCGCCCTTCAGCAACGAACCTGCTCATGGAGGCGTCCGCTGTCTCCTCCACCGCACTCACACCCCCTGACGAGACCCCGACACCAAACAATACCCGCAAGCGCTTTGTTCCGGACGCGCAATCCTTCCCTGCAGACAAGCGTCGCCGGACTGCGGTCACACCTAATGCTAGCTTTGCCGGCATGACGCGGTCCATGCAGGACGCGGCGCAGGCCAACGTGGCCGTCGGCGCGAGGATGCCGGCCGCCACCCAGCCGGGCCCCCCCGCCGCCGCCGACGCCGGCGCAGCCACGCTTGCCGCCTTCAGCCCCCTGGCGGGGGCCGCAGCATTGGGCTCCGCGGCCCCACTGGGCCACGGCGTGGTCGAGGACCTGCTGATCCAGCTCGCCGAGGCCGTCAAGCTCGCGCGGCCGCTGCGCTGGCCCGAACAGGCCATGGAGATATTCTTCCGCGACTTTAGCGACGAGGAGCTGGTGCTCCAGTGCAGCATCGCCGAGAAGATGCTCACCGATTCCAACAAGGCTCTCATGTTCTGCAAGATGACCCCGGAGCTGCGGCGGCAGTGGGTCAAGAGGCTGCGCGACGCGCACTCTCGGTTCCCACAGAACTGAGAATGCATAACTTTATTCTCTTTGTTTTTTTCTTGTTTTTTTTTTCTCGTTTGATATCCTGGTTTGGCGTTTTCTCCTTTTTTTTCGTCTTGGAATTCTGGTCTACTTTTGCTTTTCCCCAGGCTGAGGTTGGGTCAGCAGCTCGCTGCATGCGTTACCCTCTTGACTTGGTTCGAGGTTGTTGCCCGATCTTCTTTTCACACAGCGATCTCGACGTCTTTGGCGTTCTGGTTGAAACCAGTCACCCCCCTTTGGGTCGGACAGATAGCATCTTGGGAGGCGTTTCTAAATGGGTGGGGTTAGCTATCTGGCTACTGATATGTCGACTTGACTATTTTTCTGTTTCATCACGAGTTTACCGTTATGATATGGCAATTTGTTTATGCTTTCGACGCAGTGATGTGGGCAGGCGAGATAGGTCTGATTAGACTGGGGTCTTACTTATGCGCCAGAAGATTGGTTGCTCATATATACCTTGCCTTCTGCACTCATTAATATGCCCATACTTGCATGTGGCGACCGATCATGCTTGGGGAAAGGGCCTACGTTTGCAGCTCGACAGTGAAGAAATGCAATCACATCTCGGCGATGATCAATTCGTGTACCAAACACGATAATCCAAAAATCTCGAGGGCATATACAGGGGCATTGTCGCCGTGGAACCATCGTCACAGCGAATATGCCATGCAGATTGAACAAATGAGAAGCCAGAACAGGTCGGCACGGATCTTGTGTTGAGACCAAGATCCCTCCCTCTCATAACCACATCAAATGCAACTCCGACGGGCAGACCACGCATGTCATCATCTGAAGACCTGGTGTCAAAGGGGTTCGGGTAGCGAAAAGGGCATCTGAGAGCCGCAGGGTGGTATTTTTTAAAACAGCAAAATGAAAAACTCAGCACCATGGATCGCCAACTATTGCTTCTTGCCCTTGGCCTTGAAGTATGCCCTAAGGATATGAAGTGACGGGTCAGCATGCAACACCCCACCATGCGAAAGATATCAGGCCCAGGCGTTGAAAACTTACGAAGTAAAGATTCCCTCTCCCAGACCGACAACGCCCAGCAGGCCCAGACCGAGGCCGATGCCCTTCCAGCCCAGGGCGCGGCGCTCGTACAGGCCCCATGCCTTGTAGCCCAGGACGGCGCCGAGGCCCATGACGGCGGCCAGGTTTCCGGCGAGGAGGGCGCTGGCGGCGTTGTCGCTCAGCGCGGCGATCTTGGAGACGAGCCAGTTGTCGGCGCGGCGGGCCTTTGCGGCGGCCTTTTCGCGGGCCGACCTGGCGCGCTTCTTGGCCGCCTCCTCGGCCTCCTCGGCCTCGCGTTCGAGGCGGGCGGCCTGCGTCTCCGTCTGCACCTCCTGGTCGCCAAAATCCGAGGGCACCGTCCTCACCGAGGGGGTGTCGACATCGACGAGCGACGACGTCGAGGCCGTCGTCGAGCTCTCCACCTGCGGCGGTTGCGGGGCAGCGGCCTGTCGATGGGGAACCGACGGGGGTTAGCGAGGTGCACGCGTGTCAGGAACCATCGAACCTCGTGCGTCGGGAATTTTTTGCCATTTTCTCCATCTGGCTCCCTGCCAGCCAGAAAAATCCGCGCCAACGTTCCAGCAGAAAAGAAAAAAAAAAGAAAAAGGAAAAACTCTCGAATCTGCGCGCGATAAAGATCCAATACAACCGGCGCTTGCGCGGTGGTGCTCGGACGCCCGCACGCGCGAGGCAAATTCGCAAATGCGGCGAAAAGTGGAGTGGGGTGATCGGTGCATGGGTGCCTGCTACAAGCTTGGGGAGCAAGCGCGGCTGAAGCTTCGAGTGCTGGGCGCGAAAAAAGAAGGATTCAACTGACCTCCTCTGGAGTCTGCTTGGGGCCCTTGGCGGCGATATCAGCGTAGGAAGGAGCCGACACTGTATTCGGATTGTCGCGACGACGCGACGGCTGGTTAGCTGATTGCATTCGCGACTTGGTCGTCTCTGGCTCGATTCCCGAGCTTGGATCGAGCTCCAAGTCATGACATCACCATCGCCAAAGGTGGATCCTCACTCTTGATGGAACAAAAAAGACCCGGCTGCTGGACAGGAGCGAGGCGTTGGCGGTTGCAGAGAAGGAAAGCCGGCGGCGCTCTCGAGAGATTGTCGAGCAGTAGTGCGGATGCGATTCGATCAGAGACTGAATGGACGAGAATATGCGGAGGGTGGTTGTGTGTGTGGGAGGGAGGGGAGAGCAGATTCTTGCATGTGAACCAAGTGCGACAGGTGTGGGTGTCTCGGGCTTTTGGGCCACTGAAAATTTAAGGCGGGATGATGTGCTGTTTTCTCGCGCGCGCCAGGGCAGCCAGAAGCTTGGCAGGTAGCTGGCGAATGACGTCTACCCATGGCCGCTTTTTTCCTTCTCCTTCCTTGCATTGCTCTCCTGCCTGTCCACACAGCATGAGCCCTGGAAAAGGTAGGGACGCACCATGGAGGCGGGGAACTGACGGGGTCCATTTGACAACGAAACATGCAGCGATGAACCAGAAGAACCCCGAGATGACCTGGCCGCCTATAGGTTGGGCTGCATGCCAGACAGGAAGTGGGCAAGGAGGCAGGGCAGTGGGCATTGCATTGATGCCTGGCGTCTTCATGCCCATCATCGGCCATTGTCCCGAGCGAGCACGCGTACTGCCTTGCTCAAAGTGGATGTAGCAGTGCCCCTCACTAGTGACTCTGAACAGCCAGGCAAAACAAGGGCCATTAATAGCAATTCACATCAAGCCGAAGCGGTCGGTCGTGAGAGAGGATCCGGTTTCTTTATTTTCGCTTCTACATGTATATACAGTATACACTCAGTTGTACATTCCCTTTTTAGGGAGCATCCAGTCCGGGCCTACCGCCTCCGTACCTTGGCATCATGGTAGATGATCGCCAGTCCCTCTAGAGAGCCTATCCCCCATGCTAGTCTATAAGATCGCCCAGAGCCAATTGTATGTCTTGACTGCTTTGCCCAAGACCGTTCGTGTCGCTCATGTATCCCCTTTTAAAGCATTACTTGCGGTTGGCCACGGTAGCATCGTTAGCGGCCTTCGGCACGGAGTTTGGTGCTGCTGGAGCTTTCTCATCGGTCGCCGGGGCTGCGGGGGCGGCCGGGGCGGGTTCGGGAGACTCCTGGACTTCCTTCTTTTCGTCCTTGGTGACAGCGGCGTCGTCGTCGCTGCCGACAGGAGCGTCAGGCGACTCCTCCAAATCCTCATCCGAAAGCTCGCTGCCGTAAATCTCTGGGTACTTCTTGAAGCAGTCCTGCATGTGTCTGTTTGGTGGTGTCAGCGTTGTTCCTGCAAGTTGTACGCGATGCGGTTGAGCCGCGCATATTCACAGAGACATACTGGAACTTGTCGATGCAGTCCATGCCCTTGGGCTCCTCGGTCGAGTGCACAAAGCAGCTGAAGGCGGCCTTGAACTCCTCTCCACATGGGCCGCTGGCCATGCCACCTAGGCAAGGGCAGTCCCAGTTGATCTCGCCAGTCTCTGGGTTGAACGCGCCCTGTTGGCTCGCCTCCTCCTCCAGGGCCTCGGGTGAGCCGGGCTCCGGCGCCTTGGCAAGGGCGGCGGAGCCCTCTTTTGTCGGCTGCGTCTCTTCCTTCTCCTCCTTCTTTGCCGGCGGAGAGGCTGCTGCCGCCTGCTTTGCCCTGGCCTCGGCCTCCTTGCGCTTCTGCGCAATCACGGACTCCACGGTAGGAAGGTCGTCATCGGAGAACTGGGGAGGCGCAGGGACCGTTTGCGCTATTATGGCCAGGTGGTCAGTACGCTTGCATTTGGAGGGGATCACGCTACGAGCGATGGCACCAGTGTGCGCCTCACACCGAGCGCGAGGCTGTGGCAGCGGAGGGGCAGCGGGCACGGCGTGGACATACGGAGCGGCTCGTCGGCGAAGAGCGGGCTTGTGTTGTACCAGTAGAGAGCGCCGAAGGCCAAGCCCCACCTCACCGCAGCTCCCTTCCATGTCCTGGGCTTATCTGCCGGGGCGGAACTCAGGTACCTGCGCGAGGGTGATGTGAGGGTGGTCGACGATGCAACGGACCGGGCCGCGCGCGTTGTTGACTGGAGTGTTGCTCGGTACATTGTGAGGATCAGATCAGGCTGGACACAAGGAGAGGGCGACAGTGACAATTAACCAAGGAGCAGTCGATCAAAAAATCACCAAGCCTTCCGAGTGCAGAGTAACCGGCGCAGTGATCGCTTTGTCGGCTCGCGTCCCGGCACGAGGATAATGACGGCGTTATCCCATCAAATTTGTAATCCCGCGCGGTCGAAGCTTGCCCCGTCGCCAGAAAATTTCGGGCCCTGCCTCAATGGCGGGCGGCCAGTCGCAGGGGCAGGGGCCGATTGTCGGTTCGAATCGGAGCACACCTCGTCGATTCTGCCGCCTACCCCACCTCACCGCCTTTGGAGCTAGGGGCCATTGCGCGAGGATCAGTCAGTCGGGTCCAGGGCGCACAGGCCCAACTCGTCACAGCGACCGGCTGACTGAATCGAGGGGTCGATCCGGCCGCCAAGCACCCACGCTGCTGCAACGTGCGATGCAAGGGGTACGCGCATACATTGCTTGCTTGCGCATCCCACCGATTTGGGATCTGTGGCCGCTGGTCGCGGCAAGGTTCTTAGGCACCCTCTCTCGAGGATATCAAACGAACCAGGAAATTCTCCTGGCCGCTGTCTCTGCTGGGCCACAACACCGGGCAGCTCGCAACCATGCACCTGTCAGGGATTGACCCTCGACGTGGTACTAATGACTTGCTGGTCATGCTTCGGGCTTTTGACGGTTACTGTCGCCCTCGATTAGCCACTGCGTGGGGGGACTAGGAAACCTCGTCTGTCCAAGTGCACATAGGCGGCTCGACTACTCTCCCTACCTGCGCGTCTGGGCTGGTTGTGACGTCGACAATCTCACATCGTGACAATACGAATACTTTGTTGTTTCTATCGCACACGCCCTGGTCGCATAGTTGAGGGGCTCGCAGTTGGTTGCCACGCAGGCGAAGAAGCAAACGTCGGGGCCCCCTAGCGCCTCCTCTGAAGTTATTTGCGTAGGTAGAAGCCAGCCGTTCCTCGGACCCCCACCACCATTCTGTCTTGCCCCGAGCCCATGAACACCCCGAAAGCCCATTTGACTCGGCAGCAAACAGCACAATGGCGCACCATTACGAGTGGCACCCGGCGCGCATCTTGCAGGAGCACAGGGACCCGAGTTGGGAGCCGTTCTCCATACTGGTGTTGAACCAGCCCATCAGCGACCCCGGCGCGCTATCGAAGCTCTGGGCAAACGGTTTGTACAAGGACCCTGCTCCCGCTCCGTGGCACCATGAATCCTACTGACGGGGCCATCAGCGAGCCTTAGAGTAGCCGCGGATGGAGGAGCAAACCATCTACTCGCCTCTGGGCCGGAGCCATTTGTGAGAAAGAACCCGCTCGTGTGTTGACATGCAGGGCTAACCATGCCGCAATCTGCTCGGATACTGTCCAGAGTGACGTAGACGTCATCATTGGCGACCTGGACTCGTTCACAGAAGAGAGCCGGGCATACTACAAATCCCAGCCCAGACCGCCGGCCATTATACAGGACCCGGATCAGGAGTCTACGGATTTTGGCAAAGCCGTCAGTCTCATTCGGGATCCTAGAAAGACGCCCGAGACCGCCGAGGCAGTTAAACACATACGATTTCCCGAAAACCCTGGCGATATAGTTGTTGTTGGCGGCTTAGGGGGCCGCATCGATCAGGGATTAAGTCAGATGCACCACCTCTGTCTCTTCCAAGCCGACCAGGACTATCGCGAGGGCCGCATGTATCTGTTTTCGGCCGAGAACCTGACGTTCCTGTTGAAACCTGGCCACCACATAATCCACGTGCGAGAAAACACAGTGGACGAGTGTTTTGGCAAGCATGTCGGCATTATACCCATAAAGGGCAGGGGCGTTATCACCACGAAGGGTCTCGAGTGGGATGTGGAGGAGTGGGAGACCGAGTTTGGTGGCAGGATATCGACGAGTAACCACGTCAGGCCCGAGACCAGGGATGTCGAAGTTGTGACAGACAAGGACATGATATTCACAATTGCGCTTAAAAGTACGAGCTAGCCCAGGAGACTTGGAAAGATAGGAACCCAAAGCAAAAGAAAGAAAAAAAAAACCTCCCCGATTGCGAGACACGAACCTGGACAATGTGTAGACCGCATGGCAAGGTATTTAAAGGAATATGACGCAATGCCTAAGGGGTCAAAACAAAACAGAAATAAAACAAAGATATGATCCAAAGGACTAAGCCCATATCAAAGCGCACACCCCTAACGCCACGCTCCGTTGACAATATGCAATTTCCGACTGTGCCCGAGAATGACTCCCGGTGAACTTCACCGACCCCCTAGGCATATCTACCTCAGGAAATGCAGGCACAGCCAGCAGAACAGGAAGAAGACGATGACGCCGGCCCAAAAGATCCACTTGTCCTCCTTGGCCCTCCGCTCCACCATGCGGATGGTCTCGCCCGACACGCCGAGGGTGTTTGCGACCGAGTAGAGCCTCTTTTGGGTGTTCTTCATCATCTCGCGCTGGGCGCCCAGGTCGCCCAGGACGGCCTGGCCGCGCGCAATGTACTCGTCCAGCGCCGAGTTTGTGTTTGAGAAGAAGTTCTGCTCCCGGAACGCGTGGGCCTCGCGCAGGGCGTCGTCGCTGCCCATGCTGAGCCCCTGGCCGCCGCCGCCTGCCCCCCCTCCTCCTCCGCCTATGCCGTAGCCGCCGGCCGACGGGCCGGCGGCGGCCGACGAGGCGTAGGGGTTCTCGGGCGTCGACGTCACGTAGGGCCGGCGGCCCAGGAGCTCAGAGCGGTTCTGGGTGTGGGCGGCGTCGTCGCGGGCCGTCTTTGCGGCGTCGAACTGGGTGCGGAACGAGGCGAGCTCCTCGCGGAAGTTGCGGATGCGCTCAAAGGCCTTTTCCTGCTTGGCCGGGTTGAGCTCCTGCTTGGCGAGGGCGCTGTACTCGTCCACGGTCCGGGCAAAGGCCGTCAGGCTCGCCGACAGGGAGCCGAGCTCGGCGGGCGTGGGCGCGCGCGTCGACGCCAGCGACGGGTCGGCGGAGAAGATGTTGCCCAGGTCGCGCCGGATCGAGGTGCTCTGCTTGAGCGCCGAGTTGAAGGTGGTGTTCTGCGAGTCGGGCCTGTTAGCGCACTCGGGGGCCGTCTGGGCGAGCGCTGCGGGCGCGCCCTGCCGAGTAGTCGAGACTGCTGGCTCACCATGGTGACTGCGAGGGAAACCAAGGCCGCTTAGACATTGACGCAGGTGCAGCGCCTCGGAAATACTGGCTTCGTTGGAGAGAGGCTTGGGCGCTCAGCGGGTCGTGGCGGAACAGATGGGATCGATGGCATGCGGCGCAGACTCAAGGTGGCCTTTTTGGCTGAGTGATGCTTGGGAGGCGACCCTGAAAAAGCTGACCGCCCGCGCTCGCGGAATTGAAACGTGGTGTTCCGGCAGAATTTGCTTAATTTTGGTGTGGTGTGCACCCTGGGCGGCACAACTACGTCGGTGCTTTTGACGCATCCTCGACGCCCATGGTAGCTGTTCTCGCCTCAGGTTCGAGAATGATCCTTTTGATACGTGGTGCTAATCGCCCATTTTGGATTCTGGATCCGCTCGATTTTTAATCACCAACTACATTAATTGGATTTTGTCTACTCGTCTTGGGCGAACAGGTTTGCACATCTCCGTCTCCTAGACTACAAGCTGTCCACCCCTAACCAGCCACGCGCGCTGAAGCCAGCCAGGCAGACAAGCAGGTGCTGCCCATCACTCGACCCCCGTGGCCCTGCTGGTCTGCAGCCTCTGGATCATGGAATCCAAGCTATCTTTGCCCACTGCCTGGCTGCTCGCCTTGTGTTCTCCCTTGCCCACCCGCTCGCACAGCTGGAGCAGATCCTTGGCCATTGACTCGAAGTCGTCGAGCTCGAGGTAGACCTGCGCCGAGAGCCTGACCCAGAACCGCCCGTTGTACAACGAGATGGGAAGGAAGGTCTTGTAGTCGCTTACCAGAGCCTGCTGCATCCATTGAGAGGCGGCGTCCGCCTCCTCGGCCGGGATGACGATTCTGGCAGGCGGCGACGCTCCACCGCCAGCGACACCCAGCGGAAGGCCCACGTTGATCATTCCGCAGCTCGTCGGGGTGCCATCGGCGTTGTCGAGCACTTCGGTCCCCAGGATTTCTGCGACCCTGCGCCCGGCATCGCGGGCGAGCTTTGTCACGTAGTCCAAAATCGCCTTCTCTCCTCCGAGCACTTCCTGCCTCCAGCGGATGCTCTCCTTGACGCAGGTATAGTTGCTGTTATCCATTGTCCCAATAAAGTTGAAGCTGGGGGCAAACTCGGCCATGCTCTCTCCGGGCAGGTAGCTCCAGCTGGTCGGGACCGTCGATCGCATCAGTTTGTGGTTCCGCGCCGGGACGTGCAGGACCGCGCAGCCACGAGGCACGAACAGCCACTTGTGGCAGTTGCTCAGGAAAAAGTCGGGGCCAACCTCGCCGACGTGCGTTAGATCCACCAAGCCGATGCCTTGGGCGCCGTCGACGATGGACAGGATCCCCTCGGCCCGGCAGATAGCGACGAGGTTCTCGAACGGGAACCGGACAGCCGGGATGGACGACACCACGTCCATGACGGCGGCGCGCGGGCGCTTGCCCTCGGCCCTGCTCTGCTTCACGGCCGCCTCGAAGAGCGCGACCACCTCGGCGTCGCTCAGGGGGTACTGGAGCTGGATGCGGCGGGCGGAGCAGAGACCCTTGGACAGCTCGCAGGTGTACTGTATGGTTTTTTCGCAAGCGCCGTAAATGGTGCTGAAATACAAGACCTCGTCGGCCCCGTCCTCGGCCCAAACCAAGTTGCGCATTACCGTGTTGAAGGCCAGGGTGGCATTGCTGACGAAGACAACCGTCTCCTTGTCAACCCCGAGCAGCGGCGCGACGGCGGCGCGCGACTCTTTCAGCAGCTCGGGCCAGTCGTATCGGATGAACTGGTCCGGCCGGGCCTCGGCCTGGTCCTGGTAATGCCGCTGGAGATCCTGGATGGCCCTGGGTGCGGAGCCGAATGATCCTAAGTATCGCGTGGCGGCATTAGTCGCATGCCGGTGCGGGCAAGCTGGTGCGGGAGAAGTTAAACTTACCATGGTTCAAGTTTCGGTATGTCGGGTCGAACATGAACTCCCTCGCCACGTCCTTGCCGAACTGGCGCTTCTCATACGGCTTGGCAAGCCATTCCGGTTGCTGTTTGCCGTAGTATTGAACGGTGCGCTGGCCGGCGGATCCCATCCTGCCTGGCTGCTTGTGCTAATGTTTTGACGGGGGGGAAGCGGGAGTGTTTTCTCTTGGACGGTGTTTTTGATTGCCCAGGACTCTAGTCTGGTCCTGGGATGAGTTCTCTCGATGGGCTTTTAAGCTATGCACATACAGCACATATCTATCTATCCATGTAAAGCGCGATGGGGACTGCTTAGTGAGTCAAATGACATCGCCCTCTGCGTCACTCTCAGCTCTCCACGAACGCAGCACCAAGTGCACGCCAAGACGAGCCAAATAATCACAGCGTGGAGGGTATCTCGAGGGCTATTGGGTATCTCATGGACTCGGCTATGTCGCGCATGCAGTATGTCGTTGGAAGGGCGCATCAATCAATATGCCACCCTTGAGTCAGAGTAGCACAGTTTAGCGGCTGCGGCTGCATGGCATAGCCGGCAGTAGCCGATATACTGACATCTCCAGCACATGAACCCTATTCCCGGCGACTATCTTTCAGCTTCCCAGCTCCATGTCCCACCAGCCCCTGAAGAGTCACCATAGGTCTCCGCATCCGACTCGGTGGTTCACCGGTCATCTAATCTAGGCTCACCACATACTTTCCTTCGACCTGAACAGAAAAAAAAACATGTTAGCGTCTGCGGAGAAGCCACGCGAGCAGGATGTTTTCAGAAGCTGCGAGATCTCGGCGGCCGTGAACTTACCGTCCCGTTCGCAACCTCGCGGATCAGCTTGGTCATGTCTTCCAGTTTACCGCGCTGAACCTTGGGGACCACCAAGCCCCTCTTGACGAACTCGAGGGCCTCGAGGACGTCCTTCCTTGTCCCCGTCATTGATCCCGTGATTTTGATGCCGGAATCGATCAGCCTGAGCGGGTGGAAGCTCACAAAGGCGTCCGGCGGCGGGATGCCAACGCACATCAGGGTACCAAACGGCGCCAGCATCCCCAGTGCGGATTTGTAGGCGGCGCCCGACCCGGCGGCCACAATGACAGCATTCACCCCGCTCCCATCGGCCAGCCTGACCACCTCCTTCTCGACGTCCTCGGCCGCGGAGACGTCGACGTAGTGCTCGGCGCCCTGCGCCAGGACGTACGCCTCCTTGGCCCTGCCCACGTCGACCCCGATGACCCTGTAGCCCATGGCGCGGGCGTAGGCCACGGCGAAGGCGCCGACGCCGCCGCCGCCGCCCGGGACCGCGACCCACTGGCCCGGTGTGAGCCCGCAGCACTTGACGGCCCTGTAGGCGGTGACGCCGCCGCACAGCACGGGCGCGACCAGGTCGTCGGGCACGCCGTCGAGGCGGGCCGGCAGCGGCTGGGCCCAGCGCGCCCGCACGACGGCGAACTGCGCAAAGGTGCCGTCGACCTTGCCGCCCGAGAAGATCCTCTCGGCGCACCGCGGCGTGGCCTCGAGCGCGTCGGGCGCGGCGCAGTAGGCGCACCGGCCGCACACGTCCCGGGTCAGGCACACGGCCACGCGCTGGCCCACGGCGAGGCCGTCGCCGTCGCCGTCGCCGCCGGCCAGGTGCGAGGCGGCGTTGGCGCCCGTGGACACGACGCGCCCGACGCCCTCGTGGCCCAGCACCGACGTGATGGGGCCGAGGTGGCCGGCCGCCATTCCGTAGTCGGAGCCGCAGATGGACGTGGTCGACAGCCGGACGAGCACCTCGTTGGGGCCGGGGACTGGGATCGGGATCTCCTGCACTTCAAACCTCGGCGTGTGGCCGGGCTCCTGTCCGTCCAGACAAGGTCAGAATGGCCGCCTCCACCCACCAGTGAAGTCGCTGCTACTTGTACATACCACCAGCACGGCGGCTTTTTGTGTGCCGGAGACCATTGGTTCGTTTGCTGTCCTTATTACTTAGTTAATCAGGGAGTGCACAAGCAGCAAGGGCTGATGGAATATGTGCGTGCTGCCTCCGAGTAGGGAGGTGTTGGTCTGTTGGCGCAGATTGGACGGCGGCTCTGTGAGTGCGGCAGGGGCCGAGCGAACGCCGGGTCCTCTGAACGGATGGACACCCCTCGCATTTTCATGTCCTCTTTCTGGCATCATCGAGGCCCCGCACCCAGGATCGTCGTCAGTACACTGCCGAGAAAGCAGCCAGACTGCGTGCCCGTGTGACTCGCAGCGCCAATGGCGGCTTTCCTGATTTAGCACTGTAAATGCGGCAGCCCCGGTCAGTGCCCACCCGGCTGCAGCCCAGAGCTCCCCAGATTGGTGCCCTCTCCCGGGTTAAGGATCATGTGGCTATGCACTGCGAGCTTGACGGCAATCAAAAATAAGCTCGTAGTATTGATTAGGTACGAACCCGAGATATCACGCGTATAAATGGCAGAATCTCACAGAGTATGGTACAAGATAACCACGAATGCATTACAAATACAAACCTCTTCAACCATCAGCTTGTTGGCTAATGCAGTGGTGCTGGTCTTTCGTTTGGCATTCCCTTGAACATCGCCTCTGGTCCGCGGCACCCGGACATGGGCTGCTTCATGGTGACAGCGGCGGCAGAAAGTCTGTGGCGACTGGTCGGTCTAGTGCCGTTTTGCAGTTCTTGATCACCTTCTCTATCCAGAACAGGTAAGTCCGTGCGTCGTAGAGGCCGATAGCCTTCAAGAAGTCTCTTATCGTTGCCGTCGTGAGAGGGATCTTGCTTTTCGTGTGGGTTGCCATCACTCCTGGCTGGATGATCTCGTCCAGCTCGAGCATCTTGAGCCGAAAGGCCGCCTTGGGCAAGGTGGCGGTGCGCAGAAGCGCACAGCAGATGCGGGCCCACTGGCAGGTGAGGACGGGATCCAGAGTTCCCTCGAGGTACCGGAATTCGATGGAAACGGTATCGTCGGCGAGCCTCTTGTCTGCGTTCCCGACGTCGCTGATGCGCACGGCAGAGGTCCCGTGGTTACCATAGTTGAAGTTGAACAGGTGCTCGTGCCAGATCAAGACGAACAGGCTCTTGTCGTGAATGTTCTTGATCGAGGACGAGATGTACTTGCGCCCCAGCTTGCTGAGTCGTGGCATTTTGTCGAACCTGCTACGCTTGGACTCGTTGTATATGGTGTCAGTGACGGGTATGCAGTAGTCATGCCCGAGCCGCCAGGGGTCGCAGAGCTTGAAGAGCGTGCCCTCGACCATCATCAGCAGCGAGAGCATCTTGCGGATGGTCAGCGAGCTCACGGTGCCGCCAGGCCAGCCCGGCCTAGGGGGCTCGCTGACGTGGACGTGCAGGCCCGCACGCACCGTGTTCATCTCGCTGCGGATCAAGGCCAGGCCGCGGCGGATCTCGTCGGCCGCCTCGGAGGCCCGCAGCACGCGCGTCGACACCTCGATGCCGCAGGCAGGGCTCTCGCGGGTGGCCGACACCACGGTCTGGAACTTGTCGGGCGTGACGCTGGAGTCGCGATGGGGGTTCCAGAACTGGTGTTCGACTCTGGGGCCCGGGACCTGGAGCTCGAACCCCTGCTCCCTGGCCTTTTGGGAAATCCAGTCCTCGTACTGCTCGGGGCCTGTCATATGGCCGATTTCTTCCTGCTCTGAGATGGGCCATGTGCGGATCTTTCCCTCTCGCAGCACAAACTCCATCTCCTCCAGCCGCATGCTTTGCTGGTGCTCAATCCCCAGCACGAGCAGGATTGTCCTTTTGAGGGAAGGGGGGCGGCCGTTCTTCATCCCTGCGGTGATAAACTCAAACTCGACGCCCATAAAGCAATCGAAGTCGCCAACGAGGCACGTGTTGGGGAGAGGCGCCATTGGATCTGAACGCACACTGTGTCGATGTTTTCTTGTTTTGTTACCCAACTGACGCTTGCAGTCAAGATGACTAGACGGCTGGCCGCTGATGTTATTTACGAAGAGGACTCAGAGAGCAATCCAGGTTTGATTTCCAGACCGCGTGTTCTTTGTGCCGTTTGCAGAGAGGCTGCTTGCACGCTTGGCCTGGCTTTTTTTCTTTGGCGATGGTTATAAAAGATGGCCAGCAGCGCTCAATGTACGTACCTATCAGCTCTTTGATATCAAGCTCAAAGAGTGCCGTATATAAAAGCCTTGCCATATTTTCTGCGAGAATTCCTTCAGCAAAGCACGAAGCGTTGTGACAGGGGATGGGTCTTGGATACAAGATGATAATGAGCAAAGGGTAAACGACGGCATAGTAATCTGCCCTGGCAAAGAACAGTGCCGCCCTTGAGCTCCTGATGAAAGATAGGTAAAATTCTTTGTTTCTCTGGAGCACGGACTGCGTCAATTCTTTGTCTGCCATTGTCCATCAGTCCCGTTTGACTGCGAGGAGAGGGCCGGACGTACCTTCCATTTTGGTATTGTTGTCTCTATCAGTCCCTTCCACCTCGAGTGCAAAATGAGACGCCGCACAACTTCCATATCTTGCAAATTTTTCTCTTGGAAGACAGCAGCCCCAGAATGCTGATTTCCATCACCTAAAAAAGCAGAACTTACAAGCACATCCTGTTTCTTGATTCTCGCAAAGCCTGCCATATCTTGAAGAACAAAAAATCACGACCCAAAGGGAGCTCTCACCATGGCCGAGGATATGCCAGCGGATGAATTTATCGAGCTGCCGGAGATCAGCGAAGAGGACTCCAACAAGCTCACGGCCCAGCTCGCGGAGGCCGATGCCATCATGGCAGAGTTGCGTTTGATGCTTGAAAAGCATCGGGAGGACCGAGCTGCCGCCATGGCCGCCGATCCCAGCACCCGGGAGGAGGGCCGGTGGGCTTCACACACCATGCCCGACGGAATAAACGAGCCTCGTGTCCGCTCGAGGTCCAGGACTTGCCAAGAGCTGGGAGAGCAGGCCAGGAGAGCCATGATCGACAGGTACCGCCAGCACATGGCTTCTGTCGTTGTCCAATCGCTTCTTCAACGCCAGGAGGAGGAAGAGTTGCAGTATGTGCAGCATCTCCAAATAACATTGCCGAGAAAGCACGCGCTAACCTTGGACCAGGCTGTTGTCCGCCTACGAAGCCGCCGCAAACTTGGTCCATCCGCAGGAATCGGACGGGGATGCCCAAGTTTCGACAGGCCACACCACGGAAAAGGAGGACAAGCATGCCCTGGGCGCCAGCCCAAAGCATCGTGAGCATTCAGACGCTTGATTCTGAAATGGAATGGTGGCATGGAAGATTCTGGACGCGTGCCGCGTATAAAAACGACGACGATGGGAGGGTGGCTAGCTCTTTTGAGCCACATGGATTGGAGCTGTGCGCTTGTTTTTCTATAATCACGTCTCGAGTTCGCATAGAGCTACTGCCGCTGTAGCATCTTTCTGAAAAGCGGGCATACATTGGCTGGCCCGAAATTCCGGCGTTGCAGGCTTGACTTTTCCGAGAACCGCTTTTTCAGGCCCAAGTTTCCGGCCAAAAATACCTAGACGAAGTTCCACCTATTGGAGGAGGGAACACAGGCCTTGGCATACGGAGCAACCGGAGGAGCTCGCCTACACCACGGACGGGAAAGGCATTTATCTATCAGCAGACAGGAGCGCACATGGCTGCATCTCCAATATGTACGCTGCTCCCAATTCTAGAAGGTCACTTCACTCGCAGCTTTTTGCTCTCGTGCAGCATCACAGGAGCCTGTTCGTCCAGGGCGTAGATGACAACCACAGTCTTGGACAAAACAGACGGTAGAGGCACCGATGTATCCATAACCCTCGGCCCCGAGCGCCCTTGACGCGGCTCCAACGCGAGCATCACCAGCTTGGTTTGTCGAGTCGAACGCGAGGGACTGTGGGAGTCCACCCCGATGGCAACAAACCCACGGCCCGGCGCCGTCACATCGGATAAGATCTCAGCACGCTAATGTAGTCCTGAATGCGTCCTCCCAGCTCGCGAAAGCAGGGGTATAAGATAAGCGAGGGAGCGAGACGATGCGGAGAAGCAGTTTGCATATGCGTAGGCTGTCGAAGCGTTACGTCATCGTGGAGCCCGCAGCATTGCCAGCAGCAGGAGGAGGGGAGAGCTAGAGGTATGTACTGCGAACGTGCCTTCTGGTTCCTGAATCGAGGCGGCAGCAAAAGAGGGAAAAGACGCGAGCCGCTTCCCATTGGCGGGGCATTTTGTAGGACAAGCCGCCGCATCGGTACTCGGGCAGCTTCCCCACGGCTAATCTGAAATCATGGCATTTCAGCCGGTTCCCGACCTTGGGACATGCGCTTTTCGTTTCTCGCAGCCCCAGGCCGCCTGGGCAGCACAGGGGGGCGCCGATCCATCTTTCCGTCGTTCCGCCAGCAGCCATGGCAGCGCATTGGCACGGAGGCAAGGCTCGCCGTCTCTTGGAAGCCATTGCAGATCTCGCAGCGTGGCACAACGAGCACCGCAGCGGCCTGGGCGGGGCAACCTACTTAAGGCCCCGACTGTCCGTCGAACTCGCTGTCCGGCCGAATTAGTCGACCATCCCCGAGGACTGCTCCGTCTGGCACCTGACCGATACCCACCTCGACAAACGCCAACCCGTCGTCCTTCGCCATGGCCCGTCTCTATGGGCTAGCCCTCCTCGCGGGCCTCGCGGCGGCCCAGAAGCCCGTGGGGACCGAGGTGCACCCCAAGATCACCACGTTCCGCTGCACCCTAGCTGGCGGCTGCGAGGAGAAGACCAACTACATCGTGCTGGACTCGCTCGCCCACCCCGTCTACCAGCCCGCCAACGGCCACGGCTGCGGCTCGTGGGGGGAGCCCGCCAACGCCACAGCGTGCCCCACAAAGGAGGCCTGCGCCGAGAACTGCGTCATGGAGGGCATCGAGGACTACGGCGTCGTCGGCGTCTCCACCAGCGGCACCAGCCTGCGCCTGCAGCAGCTCCTCGACGGCCGCCTCGTCAGCCCCCGCGTCTACCTGCTGGACGAGACCAAGCACAAGTACGAGATGCTCAAGCTGACCGGCAACGAGTTCACCTTCGACGTCATCATGGACAAGCTGCCCTGCGGCATGAACAGCGCCCTCTACCTGTCCGAGATGCTGGCAGACGGCGGCAAAAGCGAGCTGAACCCCGGCGGCGCGTACTGGGGCACCGGATACTGCGACGCCCAGTGTTACACGACTCCTTTTATCAACGGAGAGGTGAGTTGGTCCCCCGGAGCCCCTCAGCTGACGGGCAGATATGGCTATCGGCGCAGACTGACCGAGAGCCTCGTGGGACCTCAAAGGGGAACATAAAGGGCCGCGGAAGTTGCTGCGGAGAAATGGATATTTGGGAAGCAAACGCGCGGGCGAACCATATTGCGCCGCATCCTTGCAACCAGACGGCTCTGTATGAGTGCGAGGGCGAGGAGTGCGAGTTTGAGGGGGTCTGCGATAAGAACGGGTAAGATAAGCGCCGTTTGAGCTCTGGCCGAGGACCGCCATGCTGATGTGTGTGCCCCAAACCAGATGCGCCTGGAACCCCTACCGGATCGACCAGCCAATGTACTACGGCAACAACGAGAGCTTCAAGGTCAACACCAACAAGCCCATGACGGTGGTGACGCAGTTCCCGGCCGACGACGCGGGCAAGTTGGTCGAGATCCGGCGCCTGTACGTGCAGGAGGGCGTCGTGATCCGGGCCGACGCGGTCAAGGTCGAGGGCCTGCCGGCGGTGGACGCCATGAACGACGAGTTTTGCGCGCGGACAGGCAGCCGGCGCTTCATGGAGCTCGGCGCGCACGCGGGCATGGGCGGGGCGCTGTCGCGCGGCATGGTGCTCGCCATGAGCATCTGGTGGGACGAGGGCGGGCGCATGCAGTGGCTCGACGGCGCCGAGCAGGGCGCGGGCCCCTGCAACGCCACCGAGGGCGCCCCGAGCAACATCCGCCTCGTCGAGCCCAGCCCCGAGGTCACGTTCAGCAACCTCAAGTGGGGGGAGATTGGGTCGACGTTCAAGGGCCGCGGCCACTGCCCCGGGAGGAGGCATCTGCCGGCGGCATGAGTGGGCCGTTTGCGTTGTGCCGTGCTGGAGCCGCTGTCCGGACTTTGCTGGATTTGCGGGCGGGAAAAAAGGCCCAGACGTAAAAGCATTCTGCGGAATGGAGGAGGTTAGGATATGCTAGATTCGGGCTTCCGTGAGAGGAGTCATGGTGCCATAATCAAAATGCCGCATTGAACTTACACGACGTCCTCGACAATGGTCTTGGCACTATGGCCATCGCACTCGCCGGACAGATCTCCTGAGCTGACGGGGAAACCTTGGCAGTTGTTCCATCTGGAAGCGATTTGCATACAGGGCGATTTGCGAAGCTGAGTGTAAGGGAAATTTCTCAGAGAATTGTTTACACAGGACGAGCATGTCATTGGAGAATGCCGTGCCAAGGAAATAAAAACCAATTCAATACATAGGCTATACAACATAGAGCTAGCTATCAGGGAATATTCAAGTACCGTATACCGTAGTGCCTTGATAAGGCGTGTGTGTCGATGGCGTCCATCGACCCCTCCTCGGAGCCTTCCGCGTCCGCTCCCAAGCAAAAGATTCCATAGCGACAGAAGTACAAACAGCTCTTTCCAAGCAGCCGAATACTCAAGACATTCGCAAGTGGCAAGGAGATAGTGTAAACCAGAGACCGCGGCATTTCTCTCCAATCTAGGGCCAGTGGCAGGGTGCTGTTGGGGGATCTCGAGGGGTGTAAAATAAGGGCGTGACCAATGAAGAGAAAGAGAAGAGAAATATTAACGACACGAGGAATGCATGGATGCCCCAGGCTCGAATAGCAGGGGCTCCAGGGCGGGAAAACACGCTGCTGCGCCCTTGCTTGGGTGGCGCAGCAGGAATGAAACCGGGGCCGGGGGGCTGTCCAGGCCGGCCTCGCTATTCTTTACTGCTTCCAGTCTCCGTCGTCGACGTCAAGTTCATCCGCGTCATCCACGGTCGAGTCGTCATCCTCGTCTTCGTCGCGGCGCAGGAGCTTCCGCAGCCTACGTCGGAGCCTCGCCCTTTTGGAGCTGGCCACGCCGCAGCCCGCACCGCTGGTATCGAGGGGAGC